>BRDA01036993.1:0-18024 GCA_036984385.1 Crenuchus spilurus | reverse complement strand
CTTTTTTGGGATTTGTTGACACTGTGAAATTTAGAATCAACATATTTCTCCTTTAAAATGTTACATTTACTCAGATTAAACTTTTGCTCTGTCATCTATGTTCTATTAAGAATAAAATATTGACATTTGCCATCTCCACATCACTGCATTCAGTTTTTATTCACAGTTTGTTCAGTGTCCCAACTTTTTTGGAATCTGGTTTGTACATTATTTCCAATCTTGCATTGAGGAACATTGTTTTTAAATTGATTACAAGTTTGGTCCAGAGTGGTGAACCACAACACATCATTGCCTGTAAAGACTGAGCCATGATGATTTCACATACCAGTTAGCAGTGCTAACTTTCATTAATAGCTCATTAACTAATGATTAATAACTGTGAATAAATCAGTAGTTCAAGAGAATTTCATTAACAACTGATTTACTAATGATTTATTAACATTTGCCAAAATGAATACAATCATTAGTAACTACATGAACTGTCATTTATAAACATTTGATCATGTTCAAATTCTTATGAACTAATGATTTGTTCAGTTATTAATGATTAGTGAATGACTTATTAATGAAAGTTATTATAAAGTGTTACTGCTGCTTGTAATTTTGGGTCTTATTTTGCCTCTGTCCTAGCTTTACACATTACATCTAAAAAAAAACTGATTTTTGCTGTTGTTTTTTACATTTTTAGTAGAATTTGTAGGACTTTTCTGGTAGTAGGGTTTGTAGAAAGACAGCCAAGTAAGAAGGAATAGAAAAAATATCAAATTACTTTGCTTAGCTCATGCTCACATTTGCATAAATTATGAATAGTTGTGAAGAATCCAGTGTTTTAACATGTGCCTAATTCAAATAAAATGTCATTAGTGTTGGTTGTTTATGTTTGTTTTTTTATTTTCTACCAATTTAGATATTTAGTCTTCCTGAATGTTTTTTAGGTCTCCCTCATTTCCACAGTAAATTCAGAATTATTATAAAACATTGGTAGACAGGATGGGGGCACTGCGGGTTTAAAATCACAAAAACGGCACCATCTGTTGCAGCCCCTCTTCAAATAAAGCAGTAATTGGCAGTGCAGTGAGTAATGGCTGGGAAACAGCTACAAATACATATAATGTCTGTTTTAGCGTAAATTACAGCTGTTGATGTGAACTACATCAGTGACCTTGACCCCGAATAACCCAGATTCAAAATACACTCACTGTCCACTTTATTATAAACACACACCTTCACTTTTTGGCCACATTGTGATGTTTATGAGCGCCTTGTACATTTTAGGTTCAGTATATACACAACCCAAATCAGAGAGAGTTGACACAGTATGGAAATGCAAATTTAAAAAACAAAGGATTTTTTTTACATTATTATAATTATGATATATATTATAATTAATACATCATTATGAACTCAAGATATTTCATGTTTTGTCTGGTCAACTTAATTTTTAAATGTACATCCATTCCTACATTTCAGGCTTGCACAACATTCCATATGTTTTGGGTGTTATTTTGTCACATTCTTCTTGCAAACATGTCTTAAGGTGTTCAACAGTATGAAGTTGTTGTCACATTTTTTTTCTAAATTCTTCACACATTCTCTATTGGGTACAGGTCAGGACTGCAGGCAGGCCAGTCCAGTATCTTCTGCCACAGCCATGCCTTTGTAATGTGTGCAAGCATGTGGTTTTTCGTTGTCTTGTTGAAAAATGGATAAACATCCCTGAAAAAAATGTTGTCTTAATAGCAACATATGATGACCTAACATATCACTGTACTCTTCTGCATTAAGGTTGCCATTGTAGAAGTATAAATGTCTTTTTCCACGAGCACTAACCCAACCCCATACCATAACAGATCCTGGCTTTTGGGCTTGTTGATATCAGTCTGTCACACATTTGTTGACCAATTGTAGATCCTCTGATCATCTACACTACTCAGGCACACTTTCGTGGATATTGCTTTTGAACCACTTTATGATTACAATAATCTATTTAAAGCATATTTCTATTTATTTCTCTGGCGCATTGTTGTTAACTCCTCAGTAAGGAAAGTAGCTATTGGCTGTTCACCAAGTAGCTAGAAGTTGCTATATGCATCATCACCTAATTTGCATAATTGGTCATTCGCATGTAGTTGTAATTGTGGCTGAAGCAGAGAGGAATAACATGTTTGGAGAGACAAAAAGTGAGAAAAAAAATTATTAGACACTTGTTTACTTTAATACTCTTCGCAATTATTTGATACCTATTTTTGATTTTGCCAGTTTTTGCTTTTATTTTTTGTGGATTTTGCTGCTAAAGTCCAAAATCAGGTGACCAAATGTGAACACCTTTTTCTACGTCCCATTCACCTGTGGAAAATATGCCCAAACCTTAAATATTTAAGGAAGTTAAGCCACATTTGCCGGACACAGATCAGTCATTGAGTGTTTGGTAATGCAGACTTAAATAAGGGGACAGTAGATGCACTCATTTGTCTCTGTTTAGGGGCGGTACCACAGGTCCCTTACAGTACAGTACTTACAGGCCTGAAATGCTAGAATGGATGTATTTTAACAAAGGAAGTGGTTACCACACAAGGTGACCACACAAATCATGAAATATCTTGGGTTCATACTGTCTGCAATAAAATACATGTCAAAGTAAATATAAGAAAAACTGCATTGTTTTTATTCTGGGGTTGCATGTAGTAGGGCTGAAACATTTCTGTGAATATAAAAAATGATCAAGCAAATTCTCAAAACCTCAGAGCTTCCTTTAATCCATAGAACATTGAGTATGAATAGTGCTAAGTGCTTTTGGGTTAAAGCCATTGGGAACTGTGTATGCTTCTACAAAATGTTTTGTAGAATAAGGGTAATGCTGGCGCAACATATGCTGCATTTTGAAAAAAAGAAGCATTAATAGCTTTAAACACATTTAGATCAAGAAATACAAAATACAACATTTGCTGCATGTAGATAAACATGGGAGCATGAAAGAGCTTGTACTACCTTCCTCAATGCTATTTTTATAGCCTAAATGGAGCCGTGGCCCATACATTCACAAAATGTGTGAGGCTACAAGCCTTAAGTGATTAAAATGTTGAGACGTCACACCTGAAAGTAGCAAAACGAGACATTAGATGCTTGCATTTTAAAGACAGGTGGCAGCTGTGATTGGCTGAGGTAGGAATGAATGAGTGGATGAGCATTAAGTCTTTCTAGCAAACCTTTCAGTGTACTTTCATTTCAAGCTGAAAATTCTGTACAGTGTGTCTGCTGTAAACACTAACCTAACATCAGAGTTATACCATCTCAGCAGAAAACATTCAGTCTACACATCCTGTTTACAGAGCAGACCTGACATGAGCTAACGTTAACATTTCACATAAATAAATATTACTAGGTGAGATGAAAGCTAATAAAAACTGTACATTAATTATGGCTAACAGTAATGGCTAGTAAAGAATGTAAATCAATATGGTGGCTAGCTATAATGTCCATGATTTAACGTTGCTCAGTGTGATCACCACAGAACAATTTGTGAAGGACTGACACACACACACACACACACACACACACACACACATACACACACACACACACACACACACGCACACATTCCCAAAAGTGATGCATAAAATAACCCCTAACCCCAGTTTCATCCAACACCCATTTAAATAGCCTACACAAATGTGACCAGATTTCTGAAGTGACAACCAGGGGCATTTCCAGTTCAGTGGTCAGTATATCATTCAAATAGCCAATGTTTTTTAAAACTATGAAATAAAAAGGTCGAACAGTTCCAATTTCATGTTTGTTGACTATGCTAACTGTAGCCCTGTAATAAACTATGGTGAAGACTGACTGATACAGTGGTGCAGTATTGTGAGAGACACTTTTGTAACCATGAAACACATCATAAAACATGGCCAAGATGGTCAATATGAAAAATGTGTTCAATTATGAGATTTTAGCAGTTCTAAAAGGTCTATAAATTACAGTATTTAAATACTAAAGATCAATAGCTTTTAGGTGAATAAATAGGCCCTTTTGTGTGGCCAGTTTTAATGCAGTTGTAATGCTGTTAAATAAAACTGCTGCCAAAGGTGCTACGGACTGAGACGGATGTTAATGTTACTCTGAGCAGCATGGCCAAAACAAGCACAATATAAGACATCTGCTCACCTGCTCTGCTGTCAGGTCTTTCTTAAGACTATCAGGTGTTTTTAATTCACAGTTAAAATTGGGGACAATACCAGGGACAGCTCCACCTGAGGACAGACCACCCCAGAAACTGGAGACATTTGTTGACATAGACTAATTAGTTTGGTTTTGACAGATGATGTAATGTAGATTTATTTTTAACAGGAAGACAATTAGTTGATCATTTTAAAATACGTCTTTTTATATTTATAATTCCTCTTTAATAAGGCAGAGGTATTTCTGGTCCAATTCATCAATGCAACACTTAATTGCTAAGGTGATTGATAGCTGCAGCTCTGCACAGTTTAGAAGCCCCCAGTGCTCCATTCTGACAGGGCCAGACCACCAGCCAAATTACCCTACCAGGAGCAGCTCTGCGTTCACAAACTGAAGGATGACACAAACTAAGCATCAGTGGATGAGCTATTGCAAGGTTGCAATTACAACCCCATTAGTTCCATCCCATTATTGCCTTCAGAAGTCTTTGAACAGCTGTGCAAGATGTGTTAGATTTGGACTGGAGGTGAAACCTTCATGAAGGCAGATCTCCAGGAGCAGGTTTGGTGAGCTCTAAATCTCTAATTGTCTCAAGGTGGAGCTACAGGAGATGGGTTTCTGATAAAGTGGCCACTTCGAGTATAATGGAAGCAGATTATGAAAAAGCTAAATATACAGCAGGAAAGCACAACTGTGTTTGTGAGGTCATTATTTTCCTTCGGTGGATCCTGATCTCTTCCCATATTCTACTCGACAACATCAGGAAATGACTACAGACCTTTTTAATGGCATATTTTTATGGAAAGAAAAAGATCCATTAGATTGTTTGCCACCATGCCTTTATACAATACACCACCAGTATTCATTTCACACTTTATCAGCCACTCGTTTGTTAATTACTCAGATAAATCCTCCACTCAAAAAGAATAACAGGTAACGGTAATTAGCACTGCTTAGATGGCAGCGATCCATTAAGCAGCGACCTAATTATCATACGTTAGAGGTGCGCAAAGAGCTGTGACTGATGTAAACAAATTTATTTCAACTCAACAAATATTGGAGGAGGGATCAGCAGAATTTACACTACCTGTTTGTTTGCACAACAAAGGAAGTGCCCTGGGATCATTACAGTCATTTTGAGCTTGCATTATGCCATGTGTAAATAGGTCCATGTGACAGGTTGATTAAAACGTTGTTGGTCTTGTTTTGTTAAATATGTTAAGTGTTATTGCTTGTTTGTTTGTCCTTTTCTGCAGAGTTGCTGATGGAAGAGATTTATACAGCGCGTAAATCACTTCAAATACATCACAGCTCCCTTCTGGATTTACAGTACTAAGACCCAGGATGGCCTTCTTTAGCTAACATCACTGTGAGAGGTAGTACTAAATCCAGCTTTCTGCTTGTTGCTTTATAGTCACCCAAACTACTGTGAGCAGCGCCACTGGATGGCACTGTTTTTTCTTGAATCTCACATGAGTTAAAGCCTCTCTAAAATGGAACTGATGTCATACCTCCTCCACAAACACGGATCATTTCCTTGAGGAACTTACATGCTGTACCATATTTGCTCAAAAGGAAGCCTATTTCTGAGTAGGTTGGTTTAATAACAGCATACGGTTACAAAGGTGCTCATTTTATTGGAGCCATTATGAAAGCAGGGATGCCTAGAAAGAAAAGTACAGGCATGTTTTAGATTTTCAGTGATTAACTCATCTATCAGAACTATCACTCAATGAACTGAGCCCGCATGCCCAGCAAAGCAATAAATAGTTGTGAGATCAGATAGAAGGGCAGTTAGAACAGCAGATAGCACTGAGAGAGTGTATGATTGTGCTGCATTGATGCCAAAGAGCTGGCAGGCAATTCATCCCCCGCGACAATGCCCATGTCCTTGATGCCGCGGCCACACTTGAATGACAATGCTGGAATGCATGTGTAGCTCAGAGCCTGCTCACAGAGAGCCCGTCTACAAACACATTTCACGGTGTCCTCTGGGAGCCGGCAGCCAATCTGTGATGAAACCCAGCTTTTCATACTTGAATTTGTGAATGGCCAGCTTTCAGGGATGCCTCACTGCTAACAGATAGCATATGCAATGCATTTGGGCATAGGTATGAAACATGACATTAGGATCTAGAAAATCATACAATGAACAGATTATGTCCATCCTGCCCAGTTGACATGCTGGAAAATATTCTATTATATTAAATTTTTTCAACAATTTACCTTGTATTTCTTTTTTTTTTTTTTTTACTAAAATGTCTCTCATATACAGTATATGGCTGCCTGTATGTAAGTTCTGCATTAAGTTTATACTATGTAGTGATTATATAAGTTATATAAGTGTATAAGTGATTGTTTATGATTTTTGTTTATATTCTACATTAATATGTGTTTTATATGCCATTCCATGTTTATTATATTTTTATTTCTCACCACATCATCATCTACTTGACCTGATAATTGTTTGTTGCTTTGAAAAGGTTTGATTGAAGATATTAGCATCTGAAAATGTGATGGCAAAAAGATGGCTTAAATGAAGCCGTATTCAACTATTTACAGCAAAAAGCAGCTGTGAGGTTATTTTTTTGTCCACTTGGTGGCAGTGTTGGCAGGTCTTGTTACATTGTGTGGCTTCCACATGGTCATCTTGCCCCAGCCATCTCACATTAAATGTGCAAAAACATTTTTTTATATAAAAAGGCTTGAAATAGTTATACATTGTTTCAAAATGTTCACCCCTCTGTTCAAACAGTCCATTTATGTAAACTAGTCTTAAAAAGTATATTTAGAAATATAAAAAATATAGAATATTTTAAAAAGACATATTTAGTACATACCCATAATTGTGATAACAAATACAATTTAAAAACATTGTAGAATATGGGCCCTGTAAAGCACAGGAAGCCCACAGAAAGCCCTTCTGTACATATCCAAATATGTGAATATCATCCAAAAGTTGTGTTCATAATTTAATTCAAAATAGTAAAATGGGATTATATGTAAACTGATATTTCAGCCCTTTTTGCTTTAATGTTGATGTTTAAATAGTAACTTACTCTGAAATATTCTAATAATTTGAGATTTTGGATTTGTGATTTGAGCTATATGTGATCATGAGTTATAAGCCATACTGATCAACATTAAAACAAAAAAAGGTTTAAAATATTCCTGTCAGAGTTCAGGGTGCAGGGATGAGCCAAGATACAGCTGGGTCCACACATAAACACAAGTTTATTGATAACACGATGTACATCAACCTGAAGGCCATACAAACTGAGGTTGAAGACACAAGCTTAACAGTACAATGACGACCAGGACATAAAACACTCAAGGAAGACTTTATACCAAACTAAATTAGATATTAACATCTCGGCAGGGCTGCACAAGGACATGATGTCACAGGGGGGTGGAGACATGACACGTGGCAACTGACAGACAACAGACAGAGCAACAAAAACACAGGCAAAAACGCCACAGTGCAGTGGCCACAGCGCGGTCCTTAAAATCCCTCTATGTGAAATTTATATTAAATATGACAGGAAAAAATGGGCGGAGCCACATTTGATGGTGACAACTTAACACTAGATGACTGATTGGAATGGAGGAAAATATAGATTAAAATGGACCTCTCTGCAAAAAGAAAAAAATCTATTACAGTTATGTATCTGTTTCTTCTCTCTCATTACTGAACATTATATTTGATAATAAAAGTAATAATCATGCAAAATATACAAGATGCTTCAAAACATAAAATAGAAAAGAAAATGGATAACAAAGTAAGAGTTAAAGAGGATTTAGGAGTAGTACAGAGCAGCAGTTATTTCAGATGTCTGTGTTTAAGCTGTTGGATGTTGGATTCGTGTTGTGAGCATCATACTAAGACAATTTTTCTCAGCAAATCAAAAGATTCTGATTTAGAAATCATCACAACAAAGCTGAGATGTTAGAATAAAATAAAAACCTCTAACTAGTTTGTCTTCAGCTTCTTAATTCCAGAACCATGCAAGGATTTGTTTCATTTCCCCCCAAAATTGCAATAAAATGATGATTAATCACTGCCTGTTGTCATTATCTCAATTACATTTTGAATAGTTTGACATCTCTAATGAACATACATTATGCGATAACTTTATAGGCGTCCAGAAAACTGCAGTTTATTTATGTGCATGATGTGAAAAACAGTCATAAAAAAGAGAGCAGGAAGGTCAAATCCACAAGACTACCATGGTGAAGCCCATCATCACATGGCTATAGTCATGGTTGAGTGTTCTGGCAGTGATCCAGCTGTCACTAGGTGGGCTGGCAGTGCAGAGTAGAGTACATGAGCAAGACATGAGCCAACTGTGAATGAAATGGAGTGCGGAGATGAGGAAATGAGATAGTGGGGCCTGGCTCTTCACAGAAGCATTGCCCTTTTAAATGTACAATACTGACAGCCGGATCATCCTAGAAGAGCTGACCTTTAAGGGATCTAGTTGTAAGAACAAAAAGGAGCACTATAATCCTGACTTGGGTCCCAATTCAAACAGCAAGGTTCTGGCAGGAAGTCTGAATTTCAGTGCTAGACTGGCCTTATGGGAGTTATGACCAGAGACATTTGTGCTTTATATATTTGCCAATGAGGTTGTTTTGAATGATGTATTGACCCTAATATGACCTTTTCAAGCAAGTCAGAAGAATGGTTATGTTGGTACAGTGTTACATTAATAAAGGTCCCATCAGCAACTAATGTTAGCATTGATGGATCCTAACCCTACAGAAAGCTAGTGAGTGCCATATATTTATTTATATATTTTTTATTTCAGGGCCCCATTTGAGCACATCTGAATGTGCCCCCCTCCAATATATATTGTGTTTACTGCCTTGGAGCTAACCCTGTTTACTATGTGTTCTTGTTTTTTTTTCTTTTAGCTTGTGGCTAATGGCATTCAATAGTTTTCACACTGCTAATTGTGTTGTGATGAGGAGAACTACAGTCTCCTTAAGTAAATAATTCACATTCTCTCACAGATTCTCATTAAAGCTTCAATGGAATAGGCTGAGCTGACACAGAATCTATTGGCACTCTTATAAAGAGTGAGAGCCTCTCTCCCCTTTCGATGCCTAATTGATCTTTCAGGAGTCATGCTTTCTCTCTGGCTCGTAAATAAATTCGACATCTTTATTCTAGCATTGGGGAGCATCATGATGCCACTGCTAAATAAAGAAAGTGAAGACTGGAACAGGTTTGGGACATGCAAGGACCTTTCCTGTCCTTCTGAAGTACAAGGTGAAGAAACAGTCACTAAGCATAGTGTTCCTGTCTTGTATGTGCTGGGCTGACAGCCCGTCACAACAACGTGGGTGACTTACAATATTAGATTTGCCACAAAGGATTTAATCAATGTCCCCTGTTAGCTGTGCCTTTAGCGGAGGGTTCAAGGGGCGAAGGACGCAGGTAAAGTGGAACAATAGGTGCTATAGCGTGAGTGGCAGGATGACGGAGGATGGACATGCGCCGAGAGGGCTCAGACATGATTGATAACGATGATGACATGGTCTGGTGGGCAAACGCTCTGTGGGGAGCTGGCCCTCCTGGCGCTGGAGCCATGCACACCGAGTGTTCCTCATTATCCCAACACAGCTGTCAGTAGTGCCCGTCAGTGAAGCAGCAGAGCTGGACGGAGAGACGGTCATTCAAGCGAACTGAACCCCTCCCACACGCACCCTCTACGAGCTCCTCGAAAGTTTTGTTTTTAATTGGGAGAGGACAGAAGCAAGGGCGAGAGAATTTAATAGATGGATGGAGAGGGACAGAGGAGTTGAGGGGGATGTGGCAGGCAATGGCGATGAAGATAGGCCTAATTGGTCGTGGAGTCCAGTCCGTTCAGCTCTGTGATCTTTAGAGAGTGGGGATGGACCTTCGGGCTTTAATCACACGTCGTGGGTCTCGGCCACTCTTGTTAAGTTTGGCTAACGATAATGACTTCTGCCATTCATCGCATGAATGCTGGTTGTCTTGTCACACCAGCCTGAAATAGCAGTTATTATAGACATACACCCCACTTCCATTTCTTGAAAGCTCTAGTTGTTGATGTTCTCAACTCATCTATTGATAAAAAAGCAAAATTATCTTTATATAGAAACAGCATACACTACCACTCAAAAGTTGGAGGTCAACCATAATTTTCCATGACAATTAAATTTCAGAAAATTATTTTCTGTTGTTTTTTGGAGACTATGATAAAATCCACAAATGTTGCTTCTTCTTCTGCTACAGATACTCCATCTTCTATGGTAGAAAGGTGAGGTAGGACAATGTCACCACTTTTTAGCACACGTTTTGGGTTTATAAACCTTAGAACATCTGTTTCGCCTCCACTGGAATTTAACACATATTTTGCATAAATTATCAGAAGACGTAGGTACATGGTGGATACAGTAGAACAGTAGATATTAGTTCATTAACAAAAACTTATTCAGCATTAGTGAAAATAGTGCTTAGTGCTAGCTCAAAACACATACCCACAAGATTCACTGATTTCTTGATGCCTTGCAAAATATGCACTAAACGTCTGACGGAGATCAAACAGTTGTACATAAGTTTATAAGCTCACTGTCAACAACTTGTGGGAGACACCAAAACTGAGCTTTAAAGTGGTGACACTGTAATACCTCACCTTCTACCATAGAAGATCAGCAGCATTTGTTGATTTTATCATCATTTCCAAATGGCAAGAGAAAATTGTTTTCTTTTGAAATAAGTCTGTGATTTCATGGGCGACCCAAAACTTGAGTGGCAATATATACTGAACCATTTTGTAATAGTGACAGATCACTCACTGACAGTCATGGTCAAAGTTCCTCATTACAATATAGTTTCACAGTTAACTCCCAAAGTCTTATTTAAAGGAGAGCACAATCTTCCTATAAGAGCTGTCTTTTCAACAGGTGTTCATGTTTTCACTCTCTGTGAATTCCAGGCTATGGTCACAAATGAGCTTGTGTGATGTGTGTTTTGACAGATGGAGCAGATGAAGATCATGGCATATGGGGAATTGCTATAAATTACTATCCCCCATCATCCAGGGCAAACTGGACGTCTAGGGAAAGTGCGAGCGAGACGCGATCAATTCTCCTAATGAAAGCATTCAGCTACAAAACACAGCAGACACTTTCGTGAGAGGAATGGGTTCTTTCGATAAATTACCCCAGCTGCAGGACGACATATGACATTGTTTGTTTCTCTTGTGAGGTGAGATCCACAGCTTTCTCACATTGTCAGATAAACCACTCATCAGGGCTTGACCTAGCTTTTGACCCTAAGCAGATATTATTTGGTCTCCACAATACGATGAGTTTACTTTATTAATAACAGTTTAGAAATGTGACTAAAATACCTAACAAGGCCTTCTGTAAGGTTAATGTTAGCTAACAAGATTACTGCATCCTTAAAGAGTTATGCTAAATGTTTAAATCATTTGGTTTTTTTTAAACATCGTGAAAATGCATTCCCACCTGTATTAAACTTAATCTGGGTTGATATAGTAACATTGGCATCATCCATTGTTGAAGCTTAATGGATATTACAATTTTAAGACAGATTCATGGAGCTACTCCCATCCACATCACTGAAAGGTATGTCATTCCTCTGACATATTCAAGCTCTCCTGGTTTGTCTCTATGACTGTGACTTTTTGTTTTACTTTCACTTTTTTGCCTCATTTTTTGGGAATGTTAAGCTACATTTTTATGAAACATATAATGAGTTACACACACATTAGCAAGTCTTTTTTAAATTTTATTTGTCACTAAAGAGTGCTTTTCAGCAAAGAGCATAGTTACATGACGTAAATGCTAACAGGCTAACTCGCTAGCTAGCACCTCACCTTATTATGCTACAACAAATGCAAAAATCTTTTTTCAGAAATGATAAAATATGGGTAAACTTCATTTTTTGACATTTTTAGGTTTGACTGTACAAGTGTTTCTCTGCATGCATATGCATCCACATCTTTTATAATGACCCTTTTCCATCAGTATTATTGTCCACTGAATGTTTTCTTGAGGACATCAGGTAGAGAGGGAGCTAGATATCAACCATACCTAGTCTGCACCAAACAAAGCAGGAGCAAAACCACTTTTTATAAACTGTTTTATGAACAGTTGAATAGACAAGCATTCCAAATTGCCTGAGCTCTATAGACATCTGCTTAGCTAAAGGTCCCCGATGGCCAATAATATCACTTATTACAGTCAACTCCATCACTTGTGCTTTGATTTGATCAGTTTTAAACTGTTCACCAAGGCCAGTTATGACACAGATATTTTAAATAAACAAATACATGAATGTAAAAATAAATAACAACTTCATCAGAGACTTTAAGAGTCATTTGCATAGCCTGACCTTGATGCGAAAGCAAGTTATCTGCAAGCTCTGGTGGGTGAAATGCAAATGCAGAGGCCGAGGACTGGCAGACAGCCAAAAAGACAGCGACTGTGTTAAATGTGCGAGCCGGCAAAGGGAGGATTAAATGCTCCATTTGTTTGTTCCAGTGCACTTACCTGACCTGATGCCTTTGATGGACAGCATGGACACCTTGTGCTTTTCAAAGGCTTTTCTGTTGCTGTTCACCTCTCTGTACTCTTTTCCACTGTTTATGTTTATATATTTATATTACATACAACTAGGACTCTAGCAACTTTTTGATCTGAATGACATTTATACAGTACAGTGTGTCCCTGCTTTGGGGCATTGGGATCCACATAGAATGCAGGAATAGCACCTCTTCTTCACCAACACCACTTCACTCAAGCCAGTCTCAGGCTTGCAGCTTCAGGGGATTTACATGTTATGTTGTGCATGTGCTAAGTAGTTGATTTCCATTGTTCATTAGCAGCAATATGAATGTACTTCTAGAAGTAAAGACTGAACTCTATTTGATCTGTTTACATCCTGCATGGATTTTTTGCTTTGAATGATTTTTGCATCACCTGTTTTAAGAGAGCATTAATAACTGTGCAAGTTTATTGCAAATGATTTATGGCTGAGGTCAAACAGGACAGCATGTGAAATAAACTACACAATAAAAGTCAGACTGAGGCTTCTTTTTATCAGCCATTTGTAGTTCATGACACATAAATTGAGGCCAATTGCAGAGTAGGTGGCTGTTATGCAGTGATTAATAAATGGCAGAGAGTACAGAACATCTGTTTTAATGCACTCAAAAATTAAGGCAAAGTAAAAGGCCTTGGATTTTTGCATACAGCTATAGAAAATAGAGCTATTATCATTTGTTTCTGCAATCATGCAACGTCTTGTTGTGTCTAGTACAACAATTTTGTAAGTTATTAGATTTTTTGGGGGGACGAGCACTTATTAGCAGGAAATGGTGGCATTTCTAGAAATCCTTTTTATTTATTACTGTCACTTTTTGTGACTATTCTAGATGATCTAGCCTTTAGTGGCTCCTCCATTGAAAATGGCCTCAAAGCTGGCCACGGGGGCAGCACACACGGGAGACACAGATGTGAATGCAGTGAAGTGAAGCATGGGATAAAACACAAGATCCACACGGTCTGTGTAAAGCCTGTCATGCATTCTTTATTGCTCAGGACTGTTCCAGGCAGCACACCACTGCATGACCACCGAGGAAGAGTTGGTGTAAGTGGGGGAAGGGGGTGTTTGTCCCATAAACCTATTAATAGACAATGTACCTCCAGGATAGATTGTATGCTCCACTGCCCATTATGCCTAAGTTGTTCCCCTGAGATCATGCATTCCTTAAGAAAAAAGGCAAAAGAATAAAAAATGGTGAACTGCAGTTGGTGATTTATGGGTTGTTGTCACTGCAACATTTTCTCTGCTTTGATACAAAATGTATTGACACTTATTATCATTATTGTTATGCTTATAATTATTTAGAGACACATTTTCTAAAAGAGGTGCTAATTACAGACAATCTAAAGACTCTTTATCAGTTTAATGAAAGACCAGCTCACTGTCTTGCTCACATTCTTTGTTAGTAGGGTGATGAACACAAAGGTTGTTCATCCGACTACTTAACTGTAACGTTTTCCCAAGAGTAGGTCACCCAGACATCATATTTACATAGACTGATCAGCTCTAACATTAAAACCACCTCTTTCTATCTACATTAACTGTAATTGTATCTATACCCATATATGCTCACTTTGTTTTTCTACAATTACAGTCTGTAGTCCATCACTTTCTCTGTATACATTGTTCACCCAGTTCTTCAATGATCAGGACCCCCACAGGACCACCACAGAGCAGGTAGATCATTCTTAGCACTGCAGTGACACTGACATGATGAGCGGTGTGTTAGCGTGTATTGAACTGGATCAGACACAGCAGAACTGCTGGAGTTTTTAAACACCTCAGTGTCACTGTTAGACCACCAACCAGCCAAAGGTTTCTTGTAGGCAGCATCATGTGATCACTGCTGAAGGACAAGAGTATGACTAACACAAACTGTGAAGCAAAAGATGAGATACTGTCTCTGACTTTACATCTACAAAGTGAACCAAGAAGGCAAGTGCGTCTAATAGAGTGGACATTGAGTGAACACAGCATTTAAAAACTCCAGCATCTCTGCTGTGTCTGAGCCCCTCAAATCAAATTAAATGAAATCAAATTTTATTTATAAAGCACTTTTTACAACTGATGTCACAAAGCAGCTTTATAGGGTTAGTAATAACAGACATCAAATCATTAATCCCTTATCCCCAGTGAGCAAGCCAACGGCGACAGTGGCAAGGAAAAACTCCCTCAGAGCTAGAGGAAGTAACCTTGGGAGGAACCAGACTCACATGGGGGACCCATCCTCCTCTGGTCTACTAATTCTAAGTATGTGATAAATTATAATCATTTGATGTTGTTGTAATGTTCAGGTGAACTGATATGGTGACAGTAGTGGGACAGGGATGATGATGACAGTGGCAATGATAATGGCCAGAAAGTCCATATGAACTCCAATGTGGGCAGTTGACACAACAACACAACCTAACACACCATCACCAAATCAGTGCCATTAAAGTGCTGAGAATGATCAACCACCCAAATAATACCTGCTCTGTGGTGGTCCTGACCATTGAAGAACAGAATGAAAAGAGGCTAACAAAGTATACAGATGAACAGATGGACTACAGCAGGGGTAGGCAACTCCAGTCCTGGAGTGCTGGTTTCCTGCACAGTTTGGTGATCTACCTGATCAAACACACCTGATTCAACTCAGCAGGCAATTAGCATGTTTAATTATAGTGTCAGAACAGTGACATCACCAAACTGTGCTGGACACCGGCACTCCAGGACTGGAGTTGCCTACCCCTGGACTACAGTCTGTAATTGTAGAACTATTGCAGTGGAGCTGATAAATGAACAGTGATTGTAGAAATAGAGGTGGTTTTGGAGGTGGTTTTGATGAAGTGGCTGGGCAGTGTATATCATTGGACCTTTCAACAGGACAAACCTTAAAGTTCACCAAGGCTTGGTTTCAGTAGAAATCCTGCATTGAATGTGGAGTGGCCATTATAGTCACCTGACTTGGTGGGATTTGAAGAAGGATTGCAGAATGCAAGTCCACACATATTAGTGATCTGGTGGCCATTACATTCCTTAGAAATGTTGTTAGAAACTGGTGTCTGGCTGTGCATCACATTTGCAGCAGATCTTAAGAGCAAAATTGTGCTCTACTAAGTACTAAAAATGCTTGTCATGAAGGGGTTGAATAATTATGAGACTGCAGAAGCCATTAAAAGTGGCATTTTGTGTTGAATTTTGAGAAAAAAAAAGTTCAATTGTTCGGGTTCAGTTGGTTTATTGCAAACATCTGAAAGTTTGTAAATTTTGCTAACAAACCTAATTTGCAATGGAAGTTGAATAATTTTGATCAGTGTTCAGCTGACCAGTAGAACCCTTTCACAGCTAACCTGCTTAGATCTTTTGCAGCACGGGAGCAGTGGACGAATAAGGAGAAATGAACAAGGCAACTGTGACAAATTCATTGTTTGTGGTGAAAATGGGGTCCTTTAAAACCCTTTGAAATCAATGCCATGAATTCTCATTGAGTGTTGTATGTTGCGTTATCAGCAATGTGCAGAAGATTCACACAGTAGAGACCAAACACAAAGAGAAGTAATAAAGGGCAAATGTGCCATTCCACACATTCCAAAAAGCCAACAGTCAACAGAAAGATGCAAAATTACTTCACACAGTCTACACTATAAAAGCATTACATACAACAGCATCATAATAATAAAACACCATCCAGACATCACTGCTTGGCGCCACATATGCTTATTCAAATGCCGAACCCTGTTTCAAAAAGCTCCATTAAATTGCTCTCAAAGGTAAAACATTTGTGTGAAGCATCTGTGCAATCTTTTGCGTCTAAAGGGTGCTACATGTTGAGTACCATCTCTTTCCATTATTCATAAACGTCTTGTGAGTCTTGTTCTTTTTTTAAGGGAAATCCATCAAAATAATCTACTTTTGAAGTTTAATTAATAAATCATTAAGACAGATGTCCACTTAGTGGAAAAGTAAGTTCACATGCAGTACTGTCCAGAGACTATATATGCTTTTGCACCATTGGAGAGAAGTTTATCTTTGCATATAAAACTGTAGTGCTGTGACTGCTCTGTAAGATGTAAGCAGAATGTAAGAAAGACCAGGCCATTAAGAAAGTCCAGAGCTTTGTTAAACTCTACCAAACAACACTGGAACTATCACACTTTGATACTTACTGAACATGGATTGTGGGCAGTACTTGTAAATTAAGATATTACTGACCAGATCTGCAGACTATTTGTTTTTACTAGAATGCTGGACTTTAGACCAGAGAAACTGTACTTAATCATGGTTAAGAGAAATGTAGGTCATTTGGATTTGGTATTTATTTTTTACAGAAATTATTGTACTGGGCGGCACGGTGGCTTGGTGTTTAGCACTTTCGCCTCTCAGTGCTAAGATTTTGGGTTCGAGTCCCCATTTGAGCGGAGTTTCCATGTTCTCCCCATGTCTGCATGGGTTTCCTCCAGGGTCTCCTGTTTCCTCCCACAGTCCAAAAACATGGAGGTCAGGTGGACTGGGTTCTCTAAACTGTGTGTGTATGTGTGTGTGGGTGTGCACCCAGAATTGGCGCCCTGTCCTGGGCTTAGCTGAATAGTGTAATTCCCTGCCCTGCGCCCAGTGAGGGGGTAGGGGTTTAACCGCTACCCTGATAAGGATTAAGCAGATGTGATGATGGATGGAATGGATGGATTGTACTATTTGTACTATTCCTGAATTTCCAGCAAGGGATTAATAAAGTAACTATCTATCTATCTATCTATCTAGGTGACTTCTGAGTTACAGTGATTGTTAGTAAATGTTTTTACACTGACATTCATTAAAAGTTAAGTTACCACTTTTACATACAGTAGCAGTATTGTTTCTGTAACAGTATCTTCTGTAAAGTATGTTTTACATTGACAGTAAGTTTTCTCTAAAACTAGATGAGCATGTAGTAGAAGTGGCCAATATCAAATCAAATCAAATCAAAATTTATTTATATAGCGCTTTTCACAATGGACATTGTCACAAAGCAGCTTTACAATAATCAGTATCAGACATTTTGATTCTAAGCCCAATGTGAGCAAGCCGAGGCGACAGTGGCAAGGAAAAACTCCCTCAAGGCTGGAGGAAGAAACCTCGGGAGGAACCAGACTCACAAAGGGGATCCATCCTCCTCTGATCAAACTACTGATACTGGTAGAGATTTACATCCTTAGTTAAATGTAAACATGCATTAAATGTAGTAGCATTAGAGCTTCAGTCCGATCATTTCTAGTAGTAGATGT
>BRDA01036985.1:2621-13148 GCA_036984385.1 Crenuchus spilurus | reverse complement strand
TCTCCCCTCTGCTCTTCTCCTCTACACTCATCTCCTCTCTGCTCTTCTCCTCTCTGCTCATCTCCCTTCTGCTCTTCTCCTCTCCGCTCATCTGCTCATCTCCTCTCTGCTCATCTCCCTTCTGCTCTTCTCCTCTCCACTGATCTCCTCTCTGTTCTTCTCTGCTCATCTCCCCTCTGCTCTTCTCCTCTACACTCATCTCCTCTCTGCTCTTCTTCTCTCTGCTCATCTTCCCTCTGCTCTTCTCCTCTCCACTCATCTCTTCTCTGCTCTTCTCCTCTCCGCTCATCTGCTCATCTCTTCTCTGCTCATCTCCCTTCTGCTCTTCTCCTCTCCACTGATCTCCTCTCTGTTCTTCTCTACTCATCTCCTCTCTGCTCTTCTCCTCTCCGCTCATCTCCTCTCTGCTCATCTGTTCATCTCCTCTCTACTCATCTTTGGTCTGCTCTTCTCCTCTCTACTCTTCTGCTCATCTCCTCTACATTCATCTGCTCATTTCCTCTCTGCTCATCTCCTCTGTCCTCCTTTCCTTTAGTCTTTTCTCCTTTCCTAAAAATTTTTTCTCCACTTGTCTCCTCTCCAGTTCTCTGTACTTTACTCCTCTTCTCTTTGCTCCCTTTTTCTTCTACCTTCTCCTTTTCTATTTTATAGAAGAGCTGTAGCTGACCCCCTCAAAAGGTGAAACTCTGTTCCTGGTTATAATATGAGGAGTCAGGTCACTGGTTAAAACTCATAATGCTCAACATGGTGTCTGTCAACAAGCAGAGCCAGTCAGATGCTAATGGTCCCTATAAAAAAAAGCTCCGCCCCCTCTGCCTTTGTAGTGGAGATGTGTTCATGTGTAGCATTCAGAAAAGCCTGAATAAACTCCAGTTTTATGTGAGACAAACTATAAACTATTTCTCTCAGTATATATGTCCATCAAGAATCCAGACCTGTCAATCAGTGCTTTATTGATTCAGTTCATTGTAGCAGTAAAAGGCCACTGAAGTGGGAAAGTAAACCTGCCACAGTGAGAAATCACTTCTTAATGGAGAAGTGCGAATGAAATGTAGCAGAGACTCGTTTCTTCATTGACTTCAGAGGGTTGAGACAGTTTTGTGAATGTGGTCCCTGGTGGTTCAGGGCGGGTGGTGTAAAACTTGTGCGTTGGTGCTTTTCCTGGTTTCAGGCGGTGGACGGTATTGATCCGGTATCAATATTGCACACAACTGCAGAGCTTTGGTGTGAATGATTCGGCCTTGAGACGGAGCTGGAACAAATCGTACTGCCTTGTAGTGGTCAGGGGAAGTGTGTGTGTGTGTGTGTGTGTGTGTGTGTGTGTGTGTTGATATCTGAGGTCAGAAAACACAACCCCAGCAGTCAATCGGTTCACTTGAGGGTGTTCTTTGGAACTGAAAGTACTCAACACCCTCTAAGAAAACAGGCAGTGTAAGCACCAGAGCTGACCTGTGTGTGTGTGTGTGTGTATGTGTGTGTGTGTGTGTGTGTGTGTGTGTGTGTGTGTGTGTGTGTGTGTGGGCGTATACTTCTAAATATGTGTGTGCTGCCTTGTAGCAATGTATGTGCATGTCCATTTATTTATTTATTTATTTATTTATTTGTGAGTCTTGCCTTGTAATTTGTGAGGTATCTACTATGAATTATTCAATATCCATTATGACTTATTCAGAATCTACTATGAATTACTCAGTATCCACTAAGAATTATTCAGTATCCACTATGAATCATTCAATATCCACTAAGAATCGTTCAGTATCCACTAAGAATTATTCAGTATCCACTATTAATTATTCAGTATATACTATTAATTATTCAGTATATACTATGACTTATAAAGTATCAAGTAAGAATTATTCAGTATCCATTATGATTTATTCAGTATCTACTATTAATGATTCAGTATCCACTATGAATTATTCAGTATCCACTAAGAATGATTCAGTATCCACTATGAATCATTCAGAATCCACTATGAATTGTTCAGTATCCACTATGAATTATTCAGTATCCACTATTAATTATTCAGTATGTACTATGAATTATTCAGTATGTACTATGAATTATTTAGTATCCACTATGAATTATTCAGTATGTACTATGAATTATTCAGTATCCACTATGAATTATTCAGTATCCACTATGAATTATTCAGTATGTACTATGAATTGTTCAGTATCCACTATGAATTATTCAGTATCCACTATGAATTATTCAGTATGTACTATGAATTATTCAGTATCCACTATGAATTATTCAGTATGTACTATGGCTTAGTCAGTATCCACTACAAAGTATTCAGTATCTACTATTAATTATTCAGTATCCATTATGAAACATTTAATATCTACTAAGAATTATTTAGTGTCCAATTTAGTGAATCATTCAGCCTCTACTGTAAGTGTAAGTTCATTATACAGTATTTAATATGAAATGTGTTGATTTTGTGTTGGACCCTCACACAGACCTGTAGAGTTTAAAGGGTTAAACCTCTTACCTCTGTGTGTGTGAGCTGACCTGAGGGACAGCACCGTAACCACAGTGCTGACCTGTGTATTGGTGCTTTGGGCCGGCCGGCCGATCCCTCGCTCTTTTCCTCCGTCACACTCGTTCTTCCTGGCTTTGTGTGAGCCTTCACTCGCTTCCAGGAATTCTCAGAGAGGAAGTGCAATCTTCCTGATCCGATAACACACACACACACACGCACACACACACACACACACACACACACACACACACACACAGCCTGAGGACCAAGGCCATGTGTGTGTTTGTGTGTGGGTGGAATTGTGCTCCTTTATTCACCCACTCACATGATATTTACTGATAACTGCAGCAAAATGAACTTCCATCAATTTGTGTTGTATGTACACCCACACAGAGACATTTTTTGGGGTGTCTTGGTTACACACTGAGAGGTCAGCGAGTAAGCGTCCCATCCAGAAGACATCTCAATATTCAGCTCCAGTCTACTGCACTGTAGGCAAGTTATTAGCACATCTGCATCCATTACTAGAAGCCTGAAGGCTAAAGGCTAACATTGACATCCAGGAAAGCTGAAGACTGTAACCTCAATCCTGAACGTATTGAGCAATACAATGGGACTCTCAGGAGCACCACACTCAAGCCTGTGGTCAACACATCCAATGTCAAGGTCAACTAGAGGGTCTAAAGCCCAGCGCTGGACTACATTCACTCACTTCTCAATTATTTCACTGTTCTATGTTGTGACATTAAATATAGCTAATAATATATTGGTCTGCACCAACAAGGATTACATTAGACTGAGTTTAGGGCTAATTAAACTCAGCATTGTTGGGTATGCTGTCTCTCATCTTCCTCTTGACAATAGCTCACAGATGCTCTGTGGGGTTTAGGTCAGGGGAGTTTACTGCCCAGCACAGTGATGCTGTGGTTATTAAACCAGGTGTTGGTACTTTTGACAGTGTGGGCAGGTGCCAAGTCCTGCTTGATAAATGAAATCTGCATCTCCATAAAGCTGATCAGCAGATGGAAGCATGAAGTGCTCTAAAATGTCCTGGTAGATGCCTCACTGACTTTGGACTTAATATAACATAGAGGACCAACACCACATGGTTCCCCAAACCATCCCTGACTGTGCAAACTTCACACTAGACCTCAAGCAGCTTGGATTGTGTCTCTCCACTCTTCCTCCAGACTCTGGGACCTTGATTTCCAAATGAAATGTAAAATTAACTTTCAGTGAAGGTTTGGAGAGCCATGACAGATATTGACCAAAACAATGGGACTCTCAGGAGTGCCACAACCAAGCCTGTGGTCAACGCTTCCAAAGTCAAGATCAACTAGAGTGTCTAAAGCCCAGCACTGGGCTGTGTTCAGGACTCTAAGTGTGTCCTGTAATCGTAGCTAACATACAAACAGCTTAAAAGACATTGTGTTGGCATGTGCTGTTAATCGCCAAAGTGTCTGCTGGTGCAGCAACCAAAACTATCCAGCTAACAGCATCCTGTGAGCATCAGTGAAGGACTAGAGGACCAACAGTGTCTCTAACTTTACATCTACAAGGTGAAACAACAAGTTAAGTGTGTGTTAGGTGTGTAACTCAACAACCACTAACACCACATCAGTGTCACTGAGAATGATCCACCAGCGCTGTGATGGTCCTGACCATTGAAGAACAACAAAGTATACAGAGAAACAGAAGGACTACAGTCTGTAATAGTAGTACTACTACATGCACCTAGTGCTCTTCTCCTCTCCACTCATCTGCTCTTCTCTTCTCTGCTCTAGTGCTAGGTCTGTATATATGTAATTGGGTCTTCTAGAATAACAATGTGAATGTACCCCCTCTGCCATATGGCTAAGAGCTGTACTGTATTCAATTACTGATCACATATTCAGCACACGTTATGACCCCCAAGGCTTGCCCTGATCTATTCCTATTGAGTTACATTATTAATTAGCATCTGGACGACAGGGGCATATACTATGATCTGCGGCACTTTGACTGAGACCAGGGTAATTTGGAAGGCCACTCAGCCGTTTGCTGAAGACTTAACTCCCATAACTGTTCTGCTGTAGCCTCGGGACGTTATTCCACCATGCTTAAATTACTGCTGTTTGTATGGGAGTGTACAGAAAGGCAGCCGATCCAGAACCTACGGCTGTTTTTTAGCCAAAAAATAGGCCTGAGATGAAGCCAATAAAGAAAACGAAGCCTTCTCAAGTTCAATCATCCGAGCAAAATTATCCATGGAGTCAAAACGATTCGTCGCACTTTTTCCCTCCACCATAAATAACACTAACGCTAAAAAAATTAATTGGAATTTTTTTTCTTCTTCTCTGCCCTCTTAACACCCATCTCAACTCATTCCATCATTATCCTAAAATGACTCAAATAATGCTGGGTTTAACCAGTCCTCATAAAAAAGCCGCCTGCCAAATGACTTTGAGTGTAAGTGACTCCTATTATTGCTCCACGTCTAATACGAAAAACTCTCTCACTGTCATAATTGCATTATTATTAAAAGATTAGGCTTACTATTCAGGATGTGATTGATTATCCACCTATTATCAACTAGGTAAAGAAAAGAGGAAATGCTCATTTTTCTTTTTTGACAAATCTCAGCTGTCACAGTTTCCAAAAGAAGCAATCACAGCTGACGCAACAGATGAGCTACTGTCTCTGACTTTACATCTATGAGGTTGACCAATGAGGTAGGTGTGTCTAATAGAGTGAACAGTGAGTAGACACAGTGTTTATCATCAGCAGCAACATGCGCTAACACACCACCATCACGTCAGTGTCACTGAGAATGATTCACCTGCTCTGTGGGGGTCCTGATGGACTACGGTCTGTACAGAGGTCATGGCATGTGGTGATCCCTGACTCTTTCCTGTTCATTATTGAGGTGATCTGATCCACGGTCCACATTTGATTGCTCTGTACCACTCGTTAGCGTCGTCGTTCCCATCTGGCATCAATGGGGCACCATTGTTATGCCCTGGGAGGTACTCAATGTCCATTCTCAGTACACCTTCACCCTGAGACAGACCAGGGGACAGACCATAACATTCTGATATGACCGTGTATATGGTTAGTGAACAATAATAACTGACCATGTTAATTTTACTCAAACACAGAGGAACAATCCATTCACTGGTGTTTATCCAGAGCTGTATTGTAATACATCTGGTTCATGAGGAAATGATGTACTCAATAGTTCTAAAGGCTTTCAGGCAGTTTCACCACACAAGAACACGATTAGCGGGTTTGCTAACGCGTAGTGGCCCACAGCTGTCTGGTGCATTGAACTTCATAATTATAATACAGATATTGTAATTATCAGTGTTGCATAGCTAATAATTTCACACACCCAACGAATGGTCAGGGCAAAACAGCCACATACATATACTGTGTATGATGACGAATTAGCTTTGGGTATAGCAAAAACATGCTTATTTACCCAATTTCTGTTCTACTTGGTTCATTAGTTTTGCAGTGGAACTGCAGTGCTAATGTTGCTGATGTTAATAGAAATGTATGTAGGAGTAACTGCATCATCTCATCATCTACATTGACAGGGTTTGATGAATAGGCCACCGCCGAGAGGTATCCTGGTCTTGAGTCAAGTTGTCTCCAGGTGTAAAATGTTGACTGTTGACTGTGCTGATTTTCTTCATTAACCACGTTTACATGCAGCCTAATAATCAATTTTGACTACTAACGTAATCAGAATAGATACAGAATACATTCATATATACACTTCATTCAGAATAGACTATACAGTGAGGAGGATAATCCATTAAAAATCTGTTAAAGAGAATAATAATAACCATGTAAACATATGCATCTGATTACAATACCAGCAAGTTGTACATTCCACATGTGTTAATTTGGATACAAAGGGATGTTTCCACCATCCAACACAACATCTGGAGCCCAAGAAGACTTTTAAAGACTCAACAACAACAAAAATCAGGAGGACTGTAAATGTCTGAAAAACTCATTATTGAAGCGGAGTATAGATGTGGTGACCTGCAGAAACCTGATTACTTGCAGCTAGTAATGTGTTGTCATGGTAATGTGTTGTCATGGTAACATGTCATGATAACGTGCCATGATAATGTGTTAGTGTATGGCGGTGTCATTGTAACATGTTGCCATGGCAACTTCACAATGGTAACATATCACAGTAGTCTGTTGTCATGGTAATGTGTTGTAGTGGTAAAGTGTTGTTGTGGTAACGTGTTGTAGTGGTAATGTGTTGTGGTAATGTTGTCACTGTAACATGGTGTCACGGTAATGTGTTGTCATTTTGAAGTGTTGAAGTGGTGGTAATTTCTTGTCATGGTAACATGGTGTCATGGTAATATGTTGTCATGGTAACATGTTGCCATGGTAACATGGTATCATGGCAATGTCTTCACTAAATGGGGCTCTGAACATGCCCATATTACTATCTGATTACTTGCAGTGTGCATTTAAACAAAAATGTTTATCAGATTGTTTATGTCTGCACATAATCACCTCCGTCTGAATCTACAGTCAGTATGAATTGGCCAAAAAAGTTTTGTGAAAAATAACCAGTGTTTGTGTTTTATCCACAAACTAGAACCAACTTCACATTTGTGTTGAAGATCCAGGCCTTGTTGTTTATGTTCAGGTCAGCTGATCTCCATACATTCAGCTGGAGTTATGCCTTCCTTGCCATGCCAATGAGTACACTCCATCTCTACATCACCTCACTTGACTCAGACTGTGTTGAGCTGCTCGGATGTCTCAAACAGACTTGATTATTAGGTTTCTGACACTGTGGCTGTGTCTGAAATGTCATGATTGCTGCTTTCTATGTCAGTATTTCGAGGCAGTAAGACACCTAAAAATGTCAGATTTTTTAAGGCAGTGTGGATGTATCCGTCATTGACCTACACATCCCATAATCCTGTGTGTCAGCTTTCGGTATCTGGACAATGCCATGGTGTATTGTTGCCTTCAAGCCACATCTCAAATGTGCAAGTTCCTTCAAATTAAAACGCTGCCTTATAAGGTCAAGAGTATGGCCAGCGAGGCACTGAGGAAGCTGCTATACACAGTATACATGATATAGTGTTGTCGGCAAAAGATATGGATATAAATAAAAGCAGTAGCAGATATCCTTAATGCTGACTTTTGTCCATACTCTATTTTTTGATTCTGTAAAAAACACTGGGGGGGGGCTATGTGAATTGGATGTTCGCCCCAGGCAACAAACAGGCTAGGACTGCTTCTGACTACAAAGGAAATTCATACAAACAAAGGGAAAGTCCATTCAGAAGGGGACTCGAAGCCCAGGGGGCAGCACAGTGATTTGGAGGTCGGCATGTTCCCCTCTCAGCACTGGACATTTGAGTGAACTTTGCATGTTTATTTCATGTTCTTCCCATCGATGCAGGAGTTTCCTCCAGACTTTACAGTGTATTTATTAAAGGTAATATACTGTAAACAATGCAGTTCTTGACCATAAAACTTATGGTTGCCATAAAAGCATACTTTTACATTGCAATTGTATAGTTTATTGTAATATTCTGGCAATCACAGCTGCTAGTATTTTACAATAATTCTTTAAAATTACATTGTAGAAAACAATATATAACACCATGTCAGGAATGACAATCAAGTCTGCTTGAGATTACTCATCAACCATGCTAATACATCCACATAAGCTTCTATTGTTGTTTGTGACATTAGCCCCATAGCTCCAGTGCAAAACTTAAAACCTTCAGACTTAGCTTAGCATTTGTAGTAAAAAATATTCTGTCAATTCTTTGGTCTAACAATTTACAACACTCTTACAGTGAGAGTTCAAGATCTGCTGTAGCTTGCTCTTAAGAAGCTCCATGGTCAGCGGGTGGTGGACGGGCTTTTTGGTGGCCAAAGTTTGGAGTGATCTTGAGAGAAAAGCAAAGGATGTGGCAGGAATGAGTGATCCTTCCTCCATCCTTTTTCAGAAGAGAAGCGCTTCAGACTTTTAGAGTGTGCTGAGTGTTCAGGAAGGACATCCGGGGTCAGTGGTCACAGCGCGAGTGCAGGATTTCCTCTTTTCTCAGAGTGAGGCTGGGTAAAAGTGACCCAGACTAGACAGACTGAACCCATTATCGTAAATGGGATAGCTCTCCATCATTCATCTATTTCTATGAAGCCAGAGTAAACATGATGTTCTCGGCAGCAAAAGCTTTCTGAAGGACCACTGAAGAGTTTAGATCATCTCCAATAATGACACAGTGAAGACCACTTAAGACCACATTGACAAATGAAGTGGATAACCTTGATTATCTTGTGAAGGAATAGGATATGTTAGATGGTTCTCATAGTCAACGTATTGGAGAATGCTGGAGAAATATTGAGGTGTGAAGACCTGAGAGCTTAGACAAGGGTCAAATTTTTCATCTGATGACAGGCTGGGGAATCTACCAACAGTAACCTCCATATCATGGGCATAGGCTTCATTATGGATGGCAAGGACATAGCCCTACAAATATTTTAGGATGAAAGAATTTTCCCTACCAATATTTGAGTAGAATACGCAAATTTTTTGATTGAGGCTCCACCTCCAAGTAGCATCTGAATGGCTAAAATAGAGGGGCTGTCTGAGGCTCACATGACTTACTGTCAGAGACGGAGGAGGCGGAGCTAAGCATTGTGCCTAATGGTCAGTTATGAAGGCTGTAAGGCCACATTCCTCAAGTCAAAATGTATTCCTTCAGATGCACTGCTCACTTACCATGTCAGGTCAACACGTTTTATACCAAAAACAGAAAAGAGATACAAGGAACTCTTTCATCTCCATGATCTCTTATATGTTAATACACTATTCACTGGTCAGCATTGTGCTGCATGGATTGCTCTGTACCACTCATTGGAGTCATTGTACACTCTGACGCACTGTTACAGCTCTACAAAATGCCACAAAGTCATTGGTTTCTGAGATGAGGCCTCCACCATGCTTCACCGGGTACACTATTATCATGGATATCAGTCACATCACGTCCTTTGTCCATAATTATGGTTTTACACTCTGCTACAACTGACTGTTGTGCTCACTTATTTATACATGCAGCAAATGTGTCACATGCCATCTGTGACATCCCGGGCTAAGCTTTTGATCCAAAAGCCAAAAATCACATGAAATCTCAAATCTTAAATGCAATTTCAAACTGATTTCTATAGATGTGTCTCAGTTTGACTTCAACGTGTTTTGCCTCAAGCCACAATGCAACAAACAACAACATCCAACCGGAGGTTCTCAAACAGTGCGGCAAACATTGACAGCATGGTTGTTTGGAAGGCAAAATGACTTCCACAGTTTAGCTACATACTTCCTAGAGTTTAGAAGAATCTGTTCATGATTTGCATCATGATAGCTACAATATATTGTGATAATATAAACATTTTTTAAATCTAATTTTAGGAAAACTCACATCCTTACACTACTTGTTTCCATTGAAGTGGAATAGTGCAATGGCTGAAGACCATCTAGTGGTCAGAGGTTTAACCACAGCGCAAAACAAACCACCAATTTTTACAAACTATTAATGAAATATCGATGCTTTGTGTTTTTGAAAATCGATATCACAAAAATATAATATTGCAATAATTCAGTGCATCAATATTGTTTGGTTACAGATGATGTTGTTACCATAGCAACCCTTGCAGATAGGTTGTCTGGTCACAAATCAGAGCTGATCACTAGTGAGTAACAGCGTGAACAGTTGTGTACAAAGAAACAAATCTGCCTGCAGTCTGAATGTCTCTGCTTTGCTTTTTAATGCATGAAAAACTGTAGCTGCTCACCCAGAGAACATTCTCTCCTAACACACACACACACACACACACACACACCTCTGCTCAAAATGCTTTCTGACAGGTGAGCTGTGACACTCGCTCAGCAGGACCGAATCAGACTGTCACGTTGACAAGTGCGACAATGAGTGATCACTAGTCGAGACTAAACACTGGTCTGTTGGATAGACGTTCCCAACGATACCATTGTTGTAGTAGACATT
>BRDA01036973.1:3827-16327 GCA_036984385.1 Crenuchus spilurus | reverse complement strand
ACTTTTGTTCACTACGCTTTCAACAGCCACTTTCACTTTTACTGAACAGTGGTCAAAGGTATTGACTGACCTCTTCTTCTACGCTAGCATCTAGGAGATGCTACGACCGCAGCGCCCCTAGTGGTTTGGCATAGTTGAACAAATTTACGCTACTTGTTAGCTGGAATTTTAGTCGTTACCTGGAGCAAAAATATTAAAAATAAAGATCTCGACTCGTTACCTGGAAAACTCGTTAGTAGGGATGCTCGTAAGTAGGGTTACCACTGTAAGTTCTAAGCAGGCTGAATATTCATGCATAAGTATTGGGACAGCTGAATAAGCTGTATCACTAACCATCTGTGAAAGCACAACACCTAGAATGTGTGTCTGAATGTTTGTGTTCAGGTTCTGAGATGCAGTAAAATAGCCAGTGTGAAAGTCTCTGAAATCACTGAGCTCATCAACAAAGCTTTGGAGAATGACCGACAAGTCAGGTAAAGTGTTTGTGTATAAGGGTTTTATTTCATGTGCTTGTATGTTAAAATGCTGTATCTGTTTGAAATGATTAGAATATAACACGCTTTTGAAAAGAATAAATGGCCTAATAATGATAATGCACACTGATTGCCATTAAAATTGCATCACAAACAAAGAACATGAGATCAGACTTGTATATGTTTGGCAGGTTCAGCTTGGTCAGTATGGTTTGTCCAACATGACATGAACCGCTCCTACTCGATCTTAACATGTAGAGGAAGAGACTCCAGATGCATATTTGTGGAATGCCAAGCCATGAAGCCTCTATACATGTCCAGA
Source organism: Crenuchus spilurus (assembly GCA_036984385.1). Lineage (NCBI taxonomy): Eukaryota > Metazoa > Chordata > Actinopteri > Characiformes > Crenuchidae > Crenuchus > Crenuchus spilurus. The sequence goes on along the minus strand of BRDA01036973.1, from coordinate 15,532 downwards.
GTTTATCTGTGGTAGCCAGTGGTCCCAGACGTACTTGGTGAGGGACAAATCGGGGCACTCATTGAGTTCCATTATGCTCCCATGTGGTAACATCCTATTTGAATATGACACCAGGGGATGTTAGTAGGTAACAAACTACTTCATGGGCTGGACTCTTTCACAGTGGTGCCTCCATACATGGATTCATATACATCATGACCTATCTATTCATGCAAATATACTAGTATTGTGTTTGTCCCGTTGTTGCAATTTTAATGTCCAGCAGTGTAGCATTGATGTATATGTATAAAACTCACTCCCAACAATGTATGTCGTGGAACAAAAAGTACTGATGAATGAATTGTGGAAGAAAACCTTTCATATTCAGCTTTGAAATGTATTGAAATGAATGACACAGTAAATATTCAGTAACATTTAGCAAGTGTAAATAAACGGACACAGTGTGTGATGCAAGCCTAAGCTGTCTTAAAATGTGAAGGTAGTTTGAATGTTTTTATGCACCAGATCATCTAACAAGTTCTGCTACTACACGTGACGAGTCTGATGATCTTGTACACACGTTGTCCATTTTATCAGCTGGACTGACCATGTAGGTGCACTTTGTAGATCTACAATTACAGACTGTAGTCCACCTGTTTCTCTGTACACACCTTTCACCCAGTTCTTCGATGATCAGAACCCCCACAGAGTAGGTATTATTTGGATAGTGGATCACTGAGTACGGCAGTGACACTGATGTGGTGGTGGTGTGTTAGTGAGTGTTGGAGATTTAAACATTGTGTTGGCTTACTGTCCTTGTCCTCTCTATTAGACATGCCAACCTTGTTGGTTCGTCTTGTAGATGTGAAGTCAGAGACAGTAGCTCATCTATTGCTGCACAATTTCTGTTGGTCCTCTAGTCCTTCCCTGGCGGTCACAGGATAGTCTTGGTTGGTGCGCTATTTTCACTACAGTAATGACACTGAGGTGTTTAAAATCTCCAGCAGCTGTGTTGTGTCTGATCCACTTGTACCAGCACAGCACACACTAACATGCCACCACCACATCAGTGTCACTGCAGTGCTTAACCACCGGAGAAAAAGGTGAAGAGATGTGCAGACACAGATGGACTACAGTCTGTAGTTGTAGAATTACAAAGTGCACCTATATGGTCAGTGGAGCTGATAAAGCTGATGTGTAGAAACAAGGAGGTGGTGTTAGTGTTATGGCTCATCCATGTGTTTATGAACTGCAGTGTCTGGCAATAATTTTTCTTTTCTTTTTTGGTTTAGAAAGGAGGGTGGTAAGTTTGGCTTTGCTGAGTCCTTCCCTAAAGAGCGAATCACAGCCCTGAAAAGAGAGAAAGCTCCGGTAGAAACAACGGATGTGCAAACGACAGCCGAGGAAATTGTCAGCAGTGCCGAAGCTTCCCCAAAAGCGTATCCTTTTTTGAGTCGACTCATGCACACACATTTTACTTTCATTTTCTTTTCCATTTGGGCCTTAAGCCCAGAATGCTCAACCCTAGTGACACCATTGCTTTAGGTTATTATCAGAAAGCTCATAGTGCTTCTAATTTAATGATTTTTTTCTTGATAAAATGATGAAAAATTTTATGTGAACTATTTTTTATACACAATTATAAATAAAAAAACACTAAATATTGTGTGAAATGCATATCAAACTAATGAGTGTCCCGCATTCAGTAATTTACACATGTAATGGCCATCACTGATGCTAAATGTATCTTTTTGCTTTTGCATCCCAAATTGCTTTTTAAGACAAAACAAGCCAAATCTGTTATTTTGCTCATTTGAGTGCTGTAATCCTCCATAGATCACTTTGGACATTTTTAATTTAAGGTTGAAACTGTTTTCTGCACTCAACGATTTAGTCATTTGGTGAGTCAAATATGTACAAACAGGCTTTGTATGAACCACAGCAATTTTCTTGTGTTCTTGACTCTTGACCCTCCATCAGTGTGCCTTCCCCCATCATTGTAGCCACAGGAACTGGCCAGGTGGGTGAGGGTCTCCAGAACACCTGGGGCCTAGAAGAGGAGGATGATGAAGAGGAGTTTCAAGGTGTGACTGATGCAAAGAAGAAGAAAGGTAATGTGTATGAATGAGTAGCGTTGAACCTGAACCTGATACTTTTATGATGGATTACGTCCTGATAAGATCACGTTTACATTTGGCAGTCAGTTCGATTATGGTGTGTAATATGCAAATCAACCAAAACATGTGATGACCTTTTGGGCAGTTGGTAGGCTGGTCACCTTTTTCTCAAAATGGTTAAAACAAGAATGAAGTACTTGTCCACTTTGTGTTATTGTCCTTAGCTTTCCTGTAAATAAGTTACAGGTTTTTTATTTTCCACGGGTTTTGTAGCCACAACAGTTTCCAAATGGTTAATTTACAACCACAATTCCTGCCAAAAGACCTGCTCTGTCATTCATGTGATAATGACATGGTAATTCCAGACATTCCATTGGTGGGTTCCAGCGGCCAGGACTCTGTGGAATCTATATGAACAAATACATTTCACCTGAAGTGATCTTGAACAAAAAACCTTGGCACCTGATTGTTCTTCACACCTATCTCATACATATTCAGTGTGTGGTTAGTGACTGAGTGAAACAGTGTCACCTCACATTTCTTAACAGCTCTGTTTATTCAGTTCTGAGCTCAAAAATCTTGGCTAGAAATGTTTCGAGTGTTTTTTAACAATATATGAAAACAGGTTTTTGGAAAGTCTAAGTTTAGAGCAGATTTAATCAAAATATAGATTTAGGACACTTACTGTTTTGATACTGTTGTTGCTGAGTTTATGCTGAACATAAGCCTGTGTAACACTTTGAAAAATTGTCATTTTAATTTTACATGGGTGCCATTTGTGAAAAAGTCAAGGCATCTCGGACAACATCAGAGTGTCTGAAATACCCTCAGACTCCAGAGGGTTAATGTTGTGCCTTGAAGGGGTAATTGTGTTAAAGACAGGACTGTAGTCCACAAAAAGCATCCTCACATGTTTGTTTTTATTGTGCAGATGAGTGAGGGCAGTGTAGTGTCAGGGCTATAGCATAATCAGTGGATCTGTTCTGTGAACTGCAGTAGATCCAGCGTGGAACGCAAAACTGAGAGGGGGTCAAAGCGGTTGAAGGTGTTCATCATCACTCCTGCTAGCTACTGTGTATATGCTTTAAGGATGGGTTGAGGGATGCTGTCAGGTTCAGCTGCCTTGCAGGTGGTAACACCCTTCAAGGCTTTGCAGGGGACCCTGGGAGATGGAGGAGGGATTTGTTGAGGTCGTTTTCTGGGTGCATGATGTGATTTTAAGTTACGACAAGTGTAAAAAGCATTTAGCTCCTCTTTTTAAATGCATGTATTTTTGTGTTTGCAGATGAAGTGATGGTAATCTCAGACAGTGAAGAAGAGGACACTGTGGTGCTCAGTCCAGAACACATGTATGTATACAGCAGTTTTTACAACATTCATATTGGTATATTGTCTCAGGAAATATTATACAGTGACTAGTATTTACATTTTTTTTTTCAATTTTCTTTCAAAGGAAATCCAAAATCAAAGGATCCAAACGCTGAAGGCAATGTTAGTTGCAAGAAAATCCCTCAACAGATTTGTTCTTTGATGATGTTAAATAAAATGTTTTTTTATATTATTATTCACTGGAGTTTAAGTTTTTTATTGTTCACTGAGGGGGCCATTACTGCACATATTTGCTTGATGTCTAAAAGAGTTTGATCCGTCTTTACCAGGCTGTGTAACCAGTGTGGCCAAGGTAGCAAATGTATGGTGAGGAAGCAGTGCCAAATTGAAAGGTATCACTAGTGTAACTCATGAAATGCAGTGCACACACTGCATTGCTTTTCCAGAGTAATAAGCAGAAAACAAGTAGTTTTAAGTGATCTGTGTATTGTGACTACCTTTCTTTGACATTTCTCTGTATATTATAATATTCAGGAGTGGATTCTAATTGGACAGTGATGACATGTAATTGTGGCAGGAAGTAGCGCACTGCTTCTTTGATATACAATCGTGATTCATGCTGATATGGTACATTCAGGTGAGCTACTTTATAGGCGTTTTGGTTCATTCACACTTCAAGTGTTGTTTAAAACGTGAACCGATTTCAGTATTTTATTTTTGAAATGCAAAATATCATGCACTCTTCAGCAAAGTGAAGCGAAGGGGAAAAAGTAATGGTGGTTTTGCTTTCATTTTGGAAGTGTTCTAGATATCAATTAGTAATGATGACCTTTCAATTTGTTAGTAATTCATCTCCATATAAAGTAGTTGCTCCGTGTGTAAAGCTATAGTGTGAAAAGACTTTGGCCCGTACGGGGATCGAACCCGCGACCTTGGCGTTATTAGCACCACGCTCTAACCAACTGAGCTAACCGGCCATTTGTACATACACCTGTAAACATTACTTCTTTAAAAGAGAATACAGTTAGCATACAGTTTGTACTCCAATACGTTCTCAGAAGAGTAGTAATAAAGGCTCACGTCGCGTTTTCTTATTGGTTGCCTCACGTCACGTAACTTTGCTGGAAGATGTATGGGGTCGGGAGTCTTTTAACAACATTGCTGTTAAATCGGAGGTGCCTCGTTTACATTAGGAATCGACGTTAGTGCTTAAAAATACGCGGCACCGCAGTGCGCGTCCCCGGTTGCAGCTCTCGGAGCGGCGGCGCGTTCACGAGGTTCTGAGGGTGCGCGCCCGCAAACGTTGCTCAGGCTTCAAGATGGCGGAAGCCCTGACAACTCAAGAAGAAGTGGTAAGACACCTTCACGTTTTCTTCTTCTTCTTATTATTACCCGCACGTATGCTTCACGGCGGCCGTCACGCATCTTAGTCGCAGTTTGTCGGCGTTTGTAAGTAGTTATTGTAAACGGAAAAACAGGAAAATGAACTGTCTTCTTCATAACGTGAAGTCTCTGCGCTGAGAGACGCGGCCCAGCTGCTGGTTTCTGCCCCGTTAGCGAGGTTAGCTCTCCTGCGAACTTCTGTCCTGAGAAAATATAACAAGAAAGCTTAATTAATACTGACTTCAGAATTGGTGGTCGACAAGCGTGTGTAAATATATATCACAGTCATGTATAATAATGACCAGAGAAATGATCGTCCGTCACACTCCTGAAGCAGCTAACGAAGCTAGTTAGCATACCTGCTAAAAAGCTCGTTTAGACATAGAGCCTTAACCTTTTAAAACTCCACTGTATTTTTATTTATTTTTAGAATTCTCTGTCTGAATCGCTATACCCAAATTTTCAGGTTTTTATGCAGCAACTTGACATGAGTGCAGAATGTTGATGCTTACAATATACCGCTGGGTCGTAAGATGTTAGAGCTTTTAGCTTTTTAGTCCCATACATTATTTCAGGCTGCACAGCACTGAATAGACCATATGTAGGTTCATCTTACAACTCCCGATTTGTGCCACAAAGGGCATCCATCAGCAGGACGGAAACTTAATGCTCAGTTCTATTTGTTTGGGACTCGAGCATTGGTAAATGACTGCAACAAAAATCAACACTTGCATATTTGCAACGTCGTTTTAAGGCTTATTTTAAAAAAGTGAGCAATCATGGTTTATATGAAGCTTTAGTTCATGGTTTATATTTAACAGTAAAGTATATGCAGCTTTCATATGACTGCTTATTTTTGTGTGGATCTTAGAAAATAAGAAAGTAATGATAGTCTGATTGGAAGGGGTCTAGGCTATTTAAGAGGATAAGTGTAAGACTCTTCATTCACAGCTAACGTGGTGGCCAGCTCTGCATACTGTAGGTAGCTGGGCTGTGTCACTGTTAACTGGTACAGCTGTAGTCTTTAACAGCTCTCGGTGTTTTAAAATATGAAACAAACATGTTTACTCTGTAGTGTTTTGTTGTACTGATACAGCTTTAGCCAAATATATCATTTAATAAACCAGGTGTGGTTTTGTCTCCTATAACATGCTGTCACCCTGTTTAATCATGCAGTGTCTTCTTGCATGCTTAAAATATCAGCTAGGGCTGAAAGATTGTTTTTATGAGTGTCAATGTGAAAACGCAAAAGCTGTGATTTTAACCGTGGGCTTTATATATATTTAATTTTTTTTAACTGGATCCCCTGAACCAACAGAACAGGACTTAAAGCAAGACACCTAACCACATCTGCTGCCCTGGGGCCATGGATAGGGCTGCCACTGTTTCAGGCACATGCAGTAGTTTGTCCTTCGTTTAAAAAAAAAAAAAAAAAAAAGCCCCATGTATGTAAGTTAGGTATAAATTATTAGCTGATTTTGACCAAATATTGATATTTTAGTTAATGTTTGCTTTTGTGATAAGAAAATCATTGTTTTACATAAAATCATTAATGTACAGTTTGAAATCCCATCCGTTGACCATATAAATTTCACAGTATTATACACAAGAGATTGTTTACACATTAGTATAGCTGCTATATTTTATTTTGAATGACAATTTTCAACCATACCTGCCCATTAATATACATGATTATATAACTTATGCTAAATATGGATGTGTTTACAAACTTCGTACAGAAACTATTTTATGTTTTTACTGTTTTTGTGTGGAAACTGATTTACTTACTAAGCTAGCTAGCTTAGTTAATAGTGACATTATCCGGTATATAATAAGGGGTGCATTAAAAGTTTAAGTGCACTTAAACACTATAAATGACTGATCTTAAACACCATATCCAACTACACTTCATGTTAACATGATTCTCATTTTGTCAGTTTTGTTGATTCTATTGGGTTTAGGTCTGGAGACATGCTTGGCCAGTCTATCACCTTTACCCTCAGCCTCTTCATTAAGCAGTGGTCATCTTAGAGGTGTGTGTGGGGTCATTATCATGCTGGAACACTGCACTGTGACCCAGTTTTTGAAGTGAGGGGATCATGCTCTGCTTCATTATTTCACAGTACATATTGGAGATCATGTGTCCCTCAAAGACATGTAACTCACCAACACCTTCTGCACTCATGCAGCCCCAGACCATGGCATTCCCACCACCATGCACACTTATCTTTGTACTCCTCACCTGATTGCCACTACACATGCTTGAGACCATCTGAACCAAACAAATTAATCTTGGTCTCATCAGACCAGAGGACATGGTTCCAGTAATCCATGTCCTTTGTTCACATGTCTTCAGCAAACTGTTTGTGGGCTTTCTTGTGTACAGACTTCAGAAAAGTCTTCCTTCTGGGGTGACAGTCATGCAGACCAATTTGATGTAGTGTGCGGCATATGGTCTGAGCACTGACCCCCCACCTCTTCAATCTCTGCAGCAATGCTGACAGCATCTAGCTTTCAAATACAGCATTTGGATGTGACACTGAGCATGTGCACTCAGCTTCTTTGGATGACCAATACAAGGTCTGTTCTGAGTGGACCCTGCTCTTTTAAAATGCTGGATGATCTTGGCCACTGTGCTGCAGCTCAGTTTCAGGGTGTTGGCCATCTTCATGCAGCGCAACAATTCATCTTTTAAGATCCTCAGAGAGTTCTTTGCCATGAGGTGCCATGTTGGAACTTTCAGTGACCAGAATGAGAGTGTGAGAGCTGTACTACAAAATTGAACACACCTGCTCCCTATGCACACCTGAGACCTAGTAACACTAACAAGTCACATGACATTTTGGAGGGAAAATGACAAGCAGTGCTCATTTTGGACATTTAGGGGTGTAGTCTCTTAGGGGTGTACTCAATTTTGTTGCTGGTGGTTTAGACATTAATGGATGTATGTTGAGTTATTTTGAGGAAGAATAAATTTACACTGTTATATAAGCTGCACACAGACGACTTTTCATTGTGTCAAAGTGTCATTTTGTCAGTGTTGTCCCATGAAAAGATAAACTTAAATATCTGCAGAAATGTGAGGGGTGTACTCACTTTTGTGATACACTGTAAATGGAACTGTCACTTCTAATAACTAGCTGACTGTCTTGTTAAGCAAATTATGGTTAAAAGTTGTTTCTTAGATCCAACTGATATTGGCCTCATACCTGTTATTGTGACCACTGTAATGTAATAGTGCCACCTCCATTAGTGACAACTTTATCTTGCCATATTTTGAGAGGATAGAGGTGCCTAGTATAGTTGTCACTTTACTGGCATTTTGATTTTGATGCTCATACCAAATCGATACTCTGGCTATAACTTAAAAAACATTCAACATTGTCTTCAATTCTAAATGTTTATTTGATAGAACATGCATATTTCCAAATGTATAGATTTTTAACTAACATGTATGTTCTCTCTAATAATAATAATCTCTCTAATCCATACAGAAGCAGCAGCAGTTTATTGATTTAACTCATTTGTTTTAGAAATTATTGAATTGTTAGCACATAGAATTGATTGCCAAATCTTTTTTTGCTTTAACTCTGGTTATAAATATGTACACAGATGGCCCATTTAATTAGTGAATTCAGGTACTTGCACCCATTACTGATAGTTGTTTGTGCACACACTACAACTTTTATAATGTCCATAGAATGGGATGCTCTGGAGCTTAATGTCACTGTGCTCAGTTCCAAGAATTTGCCAGATAAGTAAAACCCTCCATCACTGGGCTGTGAATTATCTCTGTGATGAGTTAGAGTGGCTTTGTAGTAGTTTGATTATATGGCAGACAAAGGTATATGATTTATTACGGGTTAAAAATAAGCCGTAATATACATTCTATGTGCACCGAATCGTGCAGAAGCATAAAATCAGCCTGTATTTTGTGTGTTTGTGTGTGTTTCTCAGGCAGTGGAGGAGTTCCTGACTGAAGTGAGGTGTCGAGAACAGTCACAGAATGCCGCCCTCGTCAGTCAAATCACTGCTGTTAAGTTTCTCATGGCAAGAAAGTTTGATGTCCCTAGAGCCATAGACCTCTTCCAGGCTTACAAGGTGAAGTATCATTTTAATTTGACCATTCAATCACATTCAGCAGGACTTTGTTGATTACTTTATCAGATCTTAATGCTTTAGTGATGTAGATTTGTAAAGATCAGACTGTTCAGAAGAAACAGCATAGCTCATTTTACTTCCCTTTTCAGAAGTGTATTCATTTACAGCATTTGGCAGACTCTCTTATCCAGAGTGACATACAACAGTGTGTTCACAGAATAATTCAGTAGTTTTTACATGATCCGTTGATGTGGACATTACTGCTGTATGTTTTTGTTATTTATGGTGTTTTCACACTTGAGTCTGCACTCAGGACCAATTCTGGGCTTATTTGTAAGTAGCTTCAATACAAATACTTAAGCAGCAAGCTACAGCTCTTTTGGGAAGTATGGCATTTCCCTGTGCAGGAACACCTGCAAGCAAGGAGCCGTTCACCTATGAGAAGATTTTTTTAGCCATGCAGGCCAGCACGAGACGTTTTTATTTTTTATTTTTTGCCATGCTCTCTAACTTTTTGGTCATGCTCTCAGGCACTCACTGAGCTTATTACAGTAACCTTGCACCAGTCCTATGAAAGTGTGGTTTTATTAGGCATATACTGATGCATAATAGTGATCACAATGGACTATTGAAGGACTCGCCTACATTAATACTCTAGAGCAGGGGTTCTCAACTGGACCCACATTTCCTCATGGTCATTAAGTCACAACCCACCTTTATAGGATACCACCCAAACAAATTTATTTTTGAAAAATAGTCTTGAGATTTCGGGGGGACATGACAGGCGCGGTGCTGGAACATAAATTATGAATTACATTACTATTACAGGCGGTCCCCGGGTTACGTTGTCCCTGAGTTACGATGTTTCATTTATACATTTACTGTATAAAGCCTTGTTTCGTGTTTGGTGTGCGCGGCGGAAGAATACATGGTTACGCGGCTGTTTCATTTAATTTTTAAACGTATTTTTTATGTATTTTTTGATAATTACTGTGTTAGGATAGGATAAGTGCTTACAGTATGTTATTTATGTACAGTATGTACACATGTTCTGACTTACAAGAAATTCGGTTTACGGCGCGACGTAGGAACGGATCGCCGTCGTAAATCGAGGACCGCCTGTATTAAACTAATAACTATTATTATTGTTACAATACATTACTTACAAATTATGATTTGTTTTACTTGTTACTATTAATAATATACTAATAACTTAAGTGTTATTAATAATAAAATTATAAAAAAATCTGTAATTTAACAGATATATTAATATATTACATATTATTATTATTATTATTATTATTATTATTAAATATTTATTTAATAATAACTTGTATTTATTTAAATATAACTGTTAAAAGCATGTAGCATAAAATTATCACCCAATCCTTTTCAGTCAACTTCACTCCAACCATTACCACCAATTTTACACTAATGTTTGGACTGTATGGTCAACAGACCTCATTTACATAAAATTATACCTCATTTCTGAGTAAAAACAAGCAGAAATGTTTAATTATTTTGACAATAGTTCAGCTTAGAGGCATGTAAATGGACGGCTTATCACAGACTGGTAGTCGCACGCTGTTTGATGGAGTGACAGCGGGGACAGCCAATCACACGTTAGCAAGAAACGGCAGAGCCAATCAATGAGCTTGTGAGCAGTCTAAAGTTAAACAGGTTTCAGATTGAGCAGCTTGGATTTCTGCTGATTCTAATGCTCGACACTTCTCCTCTTAATACAGCGTAACTTTGTTTTTGGAAGGTAAAAAACTACAGGGGACCAAAACTGCCTTTTTAAAAAGCGAAAGCGACATGTCCCATCCCATCCCCAAAATACGTCCGTGCCTTCAGCTCATGAAGTCCTCTTTTTAAAAAGCTCTACTGGATTGGCTTTACATACATGTCGTTTGTAAATGTTGCATTACTTTGGATGTTTTCATGCCCAGCACTTCATTACAAATAGCACACTGAGGTTTCTGTCTGTGTTAGTCCTCAGTGGACGAAAATCCACATTTCAAATGCTTGTGTTTTGCCATCTTGCCTCTGAACATCACAAATTTAAAGAGAAGGGTAACGGGCAAACAAATGGTGGTTACCATGGCAACATGTTTGCTGTGTGCGTTTGACGTGTGCCTCTGTCTTTTTGTTCAAGATAAACGACGAGTACTTCATCAGATAAACTTTAACTATTTTTAATTTAATTGTTTTAACATTATTTATTACAAGCTGTCCGCGACCCATCCAGAACGTGTCTGCGACCCACCAGTTGAGAATCACTGCTCTAGAGAAATCTACAGTCACATTGCAAAATGAACCAATCGCACAACCCTATACACAGCACTGGGAGCGGCTGCACCAGAGTTCTCTGAAAGCAAACACCAGACCACTGATTTCATAAAGACTACAGATTGGAACTCTGGACTGCTCCCAGGCTTGAAATCAGCTTTACATTTGATCAAGTGTACTGAAATTGCGGAGCAAGTGAACCTCGGGGCAGCCGTGGCCTAGTGGTTAAGGATGTGGTCTGGTGACCTGAAGGTCGCAGGTTCGATCCCCGGGCAGGTCACGACTGAAGTGCCCTTGAGCAAGGCACCTAACCCCCAATTGTAAGTCGCTTTGGATAAAAGCGTCTGCTAAATTCCTCAAATGTAAATGTTCATGTCATGTCTCCTCATCACGGTCATCACCTGAGTCTTATTCTCACAGCCCTGCCATCTTATTCCCAGCCTGATTCTTTACTTTAAAGCTCCCTCATATCTCACAGTCCTTGTCCATCATTGCTTGTCACCATAG
>BRDA01036971.1:0-13059 GCA_036984385.1 Crenuchus spilurus | reverse complement strand
TATCTTAATTTTCTGGACATTAAATTTAACTTATCCTAACCTTACTCTTATCTTACCTTAGAAGGAGAAAATAGAAAGAATGAAACAGGACAGAGAGTCTGCATAAATAAGTTTTTACAAACTTTTAAGTTATTATTTAAATGAAATTTCATCCCCAAATTTGAAACATCTTTTGTATATAGTCTAGATAGTTTCATTAGCATTCCTAGACACCCATTAAACCCGTCATTATTCTCAAACCATTTGTTGTTAAACATTATACAAACCAGCTAAACAAGCAACTTCTTCACTGGTCTGGCAGTCCAGACTTTAAGACCACCCTGCAGGAGGAGAAGAAGTGAGAGATACTTTGACTTTCCAATATTATGTATGTTGCATAATCATGCTGTTGGAATACTCAGGAATCACTCTGGAGTCATTTCAGTCCAAACCAAATCAAATCAAATTTATTTATAAATCGCTTTTTACAACTGATCTCACAAAGCAGCTTTACAGGGTTAGTAATAACAAACACCAAATCATTAATCCCTAATCTCCGGTGAGCAAGCCAACGGCGACAGTGGCAAGGAAAAACTCCTTCAGAGCTGGAGGAAAACACCTTGGGAGGAACCAGACTCACATTGGGGACCCATCCTCCTCTGGTCAACTACAGTAATTATAAGTTTGTGATAAATCACATAATCCTGTGATGATGTTGTAGTGTTCAGGTGACAGTAGTGGGACAGGAATGATGATGGAATTATTTCTGTTTGGAATTATAGAGAAGGGGGATTATGAGAGATATCAGAGTGTGGCTATTGACTCTGGCAGAACTATCTAGAACAGCCTACCTAAAAGGAGACAGCCAGAAGGTAAACAGGCATGGGAGCTCCCCGAGACACTGGCAACCCTCTGCTCACCGTCATCAAACCTGAGTGATTGCGTGAACAGCGGTATGACAGCCCCAGCATCTCAGTCCACTATAAATCCCTACATCAGTGCACCCCTGGACCTACAACCTTTCTATAATGTAAAGTATTAATTACCAAAAGCCAAACTAAACAGATATGTTTTCAGCCTAGTCTTAAAGGTTGAGACTGTAAACACATACAATATATATATATATATATATATATATATAGACCCATTCCAAAAAATTTGAATATCATGAATTAATTTCCATAATTCCATTAAAAAAATTAAATGATTTCAAGTATTTATTTTTTTTGTGATATTTCAAAGGACACGAGGAAACAGCAGGTAGGAGTCAAATCCAATATGATGTTTATTATAACTAAGACAAAGAGCTACACACAAACAGCTGTAATCACGACAACGACTGACCAACATGAGACAACAGGGGAACATATAGGAGGATTAATTAGTGATATACATGAGGAAGCAGATGTGCGGGATGAGGTGACATCACAAGGGGGTGTGGACGATGACGTGATGACAGGAAGTGGACGGGGTTAGATGAGGACATGACAGTTTATTTTCACATAATTTGGGCTTCCAGCTCATAAAACCCGCGAAAACAGGATTTCAAAAAAATTTAATACTGTGCAGAAATCAGCCCAAATTTTGCAGGACATGAATTTTTTTAACTGAGTTTGACACATTAATCATCTACTAAACTCAAAGCACCTGCACAGGTTTCCCCAGGTGTCATTAAAGTGCTTCAGTTTGGTTCAATATGGGGAAGACTGCAGACATAACAACTGGCCAGAAGACCATCATTGATACCCTCCATAGGATGGGGAAGCCACAAAAGTTCATAGCTAAGGAGGCTGGCTGTTCACAGAGTGCTGTGTCCAAGAAAATCAAAGGAAAGTCTAGTGGAAGGACAAAATGTGGCAGGAGAAGATGCACCAGTAAAATAGATGATTGTGGGTCAAGCCACTTCTGAACCTGAGCCAATGCAGGAAGTGTCTCAACTGGGCCAAGGAGAAGAAGGGCTGGACCGTTGGCCAGTGGTCCAAGATCCTCTTTTCTGATGAAAGTAAAGTGTGCCTTTCATTCAGGAATCAAGGTCCAAGGGTTTGGAGGAGGACGGGTGAGAAACAGAACCCAAACTGCTTGTGGTCCAGTGTGAAATATCCACAGTCAGTCATGATTTGGGGTGCAATGTCTGGTACAAGTGTTGGTTAAATCCAAGGTCACCACAACAGTCTACCAGGATGTTTTAGAGGACTTCATGATTCCTTCTGCTGAGGATCTGTATGGAGATGCAGATTTCATCTTCCAGCAGGACCTGGCCCCTGCCCATGCCGTCAGAAGCACCAAAGCCTGGTTTGATGCCCATGCCATCACAGTGCTTGACTGGCCAGCCAACTCACCGAATCTATGGGGCATTCTCAAGAGGAAAATGAGGGCCACCAGACCCAAAAACAAAGAAGAGCTGACAGCCAGCATAAAGGAAATCTGGGCTTCCATAACTCCGAGTCAATGCCACAGGCTGATGGCCTCAATGCCATGTCGCACCCAACCAAGTACTGAAGATTTACATATTGTTTTGAAAATACCATATTTTGATTGATTTGATGTGATCCTCATTTCTTTTTTTCTGCAAAAACTATTTTGGGCTGATTTCTCCACAGTATTCTATTTTTTTAAATCCTGTTTACATGGGTTTTATGAGCTGGAAGCCCAAATTATGTGAAAATAAACTAATAAATACTTGAGATTGTTTAAATTGTGGGCCCTGAATCTATAATCTATGAAAGTTTAACTTTTTGAATGGAATTATGAGCATTAATCAACTTTTCCATGATATTCAAATTTTTTTGGAATGGGTATATATATATATATATATATATATATATATATATATGTAAAAACTATTCTAAAATAGTTAAAGAGCCTTCTTATAAAAAATAAAATTAATTAGACAGAGAGGAGAGAGAGAGAGAGAGAGAGAGAGAGAGAGAGAGAGAGAGAGAGAGAGAGGCAGATGGAACGAGAATGAGAAAGAAGGAGAAAAGGAGGGTGAGAGAGTACCAGTGTATTGTGTTTTTGTGGGCGTGTGAGAGTTTGTAACTCTGAGGATTGAGCAGCTCTGAATCCCATAAGCTTTTTAACTCCAGAGTTCACACACATACACACACACACACACACACACACACACCCTACTGAATCTACATCAGTCAGGAGCTCCACAGCGACTGAAACACTGATCAAAACACTGCGATGCTGAGAACCCACCAAACATCCCCCACCATTCTGCATCATTACAGAGTCCAGCTTTAACTCTTCCAGTTTTTAAACCTCGGCTTCCTTAATAAAATAAACCAAAGTCCTCACAGAAGACTCGGTCCACTCAGTGAACATCATCACAATGCCCCCGCAGTTATTTCAGCTCCTGTCTTTAACAGGGAGAAGCCCATTAACTCAAACTGAAAACTGTAGAAATGTTTCAAAAACGTATAAGAAATCACTCATAAACATCACACAGACGTGATAGAAACAGTCTGTATTGTTTGGCTCCATAATGCTGGATGTTCTGCCTGCACTTATCTCCTCAACAACAGGGGACGGAACTGGGCTTTTCCAATGTCATTTACCACCACAATGACTGACTGGCTCTTTATTGAGGAAAAACACAGAATAGGAATAAACTAACATGGCTCAGCCTCATCCAGGACACACAAGGACACACTTAAACAAGGACATCATTTTCATCACTTACATGACTGTAAAATCTGGCAAATTCACCATCACACATTACAGACACACTGCTGACAACAGCGCCATTGTGTGTAATTGAGAAAAGTGTGAGTGTGTGTTCTGAGACCAGCATGTGTGTGTAAATAATCACAGCAAATGAAATGAGTTTGATCTAGAGGCGACTTATCCTGACATTTTACTTATTTCAAGTAATTTTATTAAATTAAACTGTCACAGTTTTGTGGACAATGACGTAGACCAGACACATGGAAGACGAACCCAAACATGAATGACGTGAGAAGGGGGGAGAATCTGACGATGCTCACAAAATGCATTACGATGATTGTAAAGGTTTATAATAAGGAACAGAACACTTCATATGTGAATCACTTTAGTGGAAGCAGTCTGTGATGACATTTTGAATGTTCATAATGCTTTATAACTGTAATAAGGCCTTTATACACACATCATTATTAGAGTTTATAAGTGCTGAGAACTGTACGAGTGTGTGCTGAGAATTGTGAGTGTGTGTGTGTTGAGAACAATGCTAGTGTGTGTTACCGTTTCTTCATTGTTACCATGGTGATGCTGTAATGATGGAGAACAGTTCTTTTTTGTGGTCAGTGTTATTTGAGCTTTGTAAGGCTTATCTCAGTGTTTCTCGTTTATTTGCAGTAGAATGCAGAGCCTGAGTTCATGTTGCACAAGTTGTTATTTTTATGATTTTTAATGTATTATATTATATACACTTAGTCACCAGTGAGTGACATACTCACAGATCTAACTCCATTACAGGGCTCAGTCTGGGCTCAGTCAATCTGGATCTACGGGTACTGAACTTATGGTACCACATTAATGCATTTATCACATAAAACACCTTATTAACACAACCCATAACAAACAATCCTGACCGGTCTGGTGATACACATGATTTAAACTATAAAACCCTGTATAGTTCAGGTTTGTCTCCAGTGCCTGAGGGTCCTGAAGGTTCCTCTCGTTCTCTCTGCCTCAGGGCTTCAGCTCGGCCACCTCAGCCTCAGACCATTACATCGAGACTGTTCTGCATTAAACACTCAGCAATAAACACAATACTTTAAACTGCTTTAACCCCATAAACTACAACTTCACTTTTACAGCAAGTATAAATTATAACTTGCAGAACACAAGTAAACCAAACTGAGTACACCGGTTCTCTGTAACAGTGCTCTTCTGAATATAATTACATTACAGCACTTTTAAATGAGTTTATTTCTAATCAGAGGAATTAGGCAAAACTTTCTACAAAATTACTGTCTATATAGCAACCACATAGCAACAGCCTAGCAACCACTTGGCAACAATGTATCAACGGCCTAGCAGCCATATAGCAAAGCTCAGCAACATCAAGAGACACCGTAGGAACAACCACATAGTAATAATTTAGAAACCACTTTGCAGCACTTTGAAGAAACAACCTAACAACCACTTAGGAACCATTTAACAATACCCTAGCAACCACTTGGCAACCATGTCAACAGTCAAGCAACCATGTAGTAACAGCATAGCAACCATGTAGCAAATCCCAGCAACCACATAGCTACCACATAGCAACTGCCTAGCAACCATTTAGCAATAAGGCTGGGTACCACAGCAACAACTTAGCTACATCTCAGCAACATCAATAGACGCCGTAGGAACAACCACACAGTAATCACTTAGAAACCACTTTGCAGCCATGAAGCAACCACCTAGCAACCACTTAGAAACCATTTAACAATAGCCTAGCAGCCACATAGAAACAGTTTAGAAACCACTTGGCAACCATGTCTAACCAAAGCCCAGCAACCATGTATTAACAGAATAGCAAGCATAAAGTCCATCCTTCTTCAAACTGACAAAATACTGTGTGTCCATAACATCTGGTTTGTTTCCTCCACCTCCCAGAATGATCCAAACATCAGGACATCAGAGAAGATCATCAAATGTAATTTGCCAACACTTCAGGAGATCTACACCAGCAGGTCAAGAAGCATGCTGGCAAAATCACACCTGACCCCTCACATCCTGGACATCACCTCTTCCAGTCACTCCCCTCTAGTAGAAGACTCAGGACCATCAAAACCAGCACAACACGGGACACAAACAGCTTCTTCTCCAGAGCTGTAGCTCTTCACCAACAGTAGACACCTCACACTGTTGTCCATAAACTCATCTACAACTGACCTGAGCTTCCACATCTCACTGAACTGAACTGAAATGTGATTCAGTCATAAAATACTACTGTTACTGTCAGGCTGGCAGCGGCTGAGATGACTAGCAGGCAGACACACATGCGGATCAGTGAATGAAGAATTTAATAAAGGCTCAAGTATAAAATAATACAAACACAAAAAGTATCTTTCCAAGACAGTAACTAATGAAAACAATGACCAGACTAGAATGCAAAGTGACTAGAAAACAAAATGTCTAGCAACATGACAAGCAAACAGAAGGGTATTTAAAGGGGAGACAGATGACAATCAACTGGAGACAATCATGGGCAAGGCTAGACAAGACAAACCTTTAAAGTGACAGGAACCAAAGCACAGATAAATCTGAGATTCTACTCATTGGCCGTGAGACTGAGGTGGCAAACTTTAATGACTTTGCTGTTAGTTTGGATGATGTAATGATAAAAATGTCCAGTGCTATCCGTAATTTGGGGGTACTGTTTGATTCTGTCCTCTCTTTTGAGCCTCACATCAGGTCTCTGGTCAAACAGCCTTTTTCCATCTACGTAATATTGCTCATCTTCGCCCGTCACTCACCATGAGAGACACAAACTCTGGTCCATACGTTCATATCATCCCATTTAGACTGTAACTCCCTTCGTATTAGTCTTCCTAACAAATCCATTAAGTTTCTTCAGAATGTCCAAAACTCTGCTGCCAGGTTAATTTCTCACTCCAAAAAATCCAACTCCAAATTTCTCAAATCAAATTCTTTGTATGAGTCTTATATGTGACGCGGCGAATAAAGTGATTGTGATTCTGATTCTGGCCAGGTAGCAACAGCCTAGCAAGCATTTAGCAACCATGTAGTATCCACATAGCAACAGCCTAGCAACCATTCAGTAATAGCCTAGCACCCACAACGTAGCCAGTTAGCAACCACATAGCAATAGCCCTCAATGCTCAATGAGCAATCTTTTCTATAGTATTACAACATTCAGAAAACACACAACACCAGCTTTACTTTGCCAGTAAATATTAATGATATCTTACTCTCCTTTCACCCTCGAGTACACTGATTGTCTGTAACAGTGCTTACATTACAGCACTTTTACTTTAGTTTATGAAGCCTAAATTACAAATCAGAAGACTTTCTGCAAAATGACTGTCTATATAGTCACTATAGTTTGAATTGAGTAGAGACTACTTAACATTGGACCTTCTTGACCAATATCTCAGTAAGGTATAGTACTTCATTACTCTAGAATTTAAGAATAATAATAAAAAATATTACTGTAGAGTGATTTTGATGTAATTAGAATATTTAAAAGGGACAGTCTCCTTTTGGCCACAGTTCAGCACCTCTTCCGTGTTACTTACCTAGAAATTTTGGTTATTTATACTTTACTGAGTAATTATTTTTGGACGACTTTTTACTTCTACTTACTTACATTTTCCTGTAATTATCGGTACTTTCTACTCCTTACATTTTAAAAACAGCCTCGTTATTGCTACGTATTGTCGGAGTTTCAGTGAGAACACTGAGGAAGAGGTTTTCTTCCGCTACTGAATCACTGAACCAAGAGCCAAAGAGGAATGGTGGGGAGAAGATGTGCGGTGAGCGACAGCAGGGTTGCCAGGTCCCCAAAAATCTCCATCACGATGTCTGACATAAAGCACTCTGTACAATGTATAATTAATATAACAATATGATTGCTTTTCTTTGCATTTAAAACATCATCTTTTCTCTACTATATCTCGATTTCTAACTCCTTGTGGTTTTAACACCACAGTTATATGCTTAAAATTTCTGTGTTACTGTAAGTGTTTTTTTATGGCTGTGAGATAGTGAAAAAGAGGACGTCTGGTCACCCTAGTTAAAAGGCAATGAATAACTGAGTGTGAAGAGGTTTGGTGTAGACTTATTAGTATTAGATGACTTATTGGAATGGAATCTGAACATACATTCAGAGTAGAGAAAAGGAGATATTTTAAATGCAAAGAAAAGCAATAATGGATTTTTGTTCTTACATAATATTTACTACTACTAATAAAAATAATAATGCTAACAATAATATCTGTGATTGGACGCTCTAGAATTTAGGCTGGTATCGGGTTGTATAAGGCGCTTTATGTCAGACATCGGGATGGAGATTTTTGTGGACCTGGCAACCCTACTGCTGCTTAATGCAGATCTGCTCCCCACCGTCTATGTCTATGTATTACTAAGTCCACCCTTTGTAAGTAATCCTGCAAAGTGTGAAAAACACAAATGATTTATTTTTAACGAAAATATAAATGTAATAAAATTTCATTCAAAAAAGCTTTCATTCTTCACCAAAAACAACTCAGATTCAAAGCAATTCCTAAAACTTTATCCAGAACTGACGTGCTTATGCGCATGCACGGTACAAAACAGGCAGGGTGAACAGATCAGGTAGTGACAGCCCCTACATTATTTCATTTTGGTTTGATTTCATTATTCAAAAAACTTCCTATACAGATAAACTGCACCATCCAGAAAGAGTGAATGTGACTGTGGTTGGATGATAAGTATAAACAAATACCATTCTGATACCCTACTGGTAAGCGATCCATCACACCTGAACGTCATGTGTCTCTTCACTCTCCAGTATGCTCAGTCAGGGGTGTAGCACCAAATTCTGAGCCCTATGCACAAGCAGTGCCCAGGGCCCCGAACCCTATTATTATTATTATTTTTTATATTTAAAGGAAAATACAATTCCAGACTCCTCAAGGGCCCTCTCCACACTTGGGGACCTGGTAACTCAGTGCCACTTTTCCCCCCACAACGACGCCCCTGAGCTCAATACTACACATATATGGTCCGCTAATATATTTGAAATTACTCAAATTACTCAAAAACCCATGTCTCTGTCCGTGGCTGCAGCTCACGCTTCCGATGTCTGATGAGCGATCTAATGATTTGTGTGACATGTCTTAGCTCTGACAGTCACATATAAGCAGTTAAAAGTTGTTTCTAGTTGAGAAAAGTATTTTATGGCTGTTTTTAAGCATTTTGACTAGGTTTAAATGCCAGTTATGACCTCATGTGACCTTTGTGCTGAAATCTGTATGTGGTTTATAGCACATGTCCCTATTGGTACAGATCTAATGCAAATTTGTACTAATGTGTGTAAAAAGCTGTTTTTAGTTTAGAAACAGAAAATACACTTTAAAAATGACCTTGAACTTGAATTTGAGCTTGAACTTGAAATTTAATAACAAAAAACAAAAAATAAAGTTGTGCACTCAGATTTTTTTCTAGTACAAGTTTACATATAAATACACACATCTGAGCCACAAAATGGAACAGAGATGGTCTAAATACTGTAATATAGAGTATAAAAAAATTATTTTAAGAAAAAACGCCTGCTTTTTTTTTTTTACATTTAGAAGCAAAACTTAAGAAAATTGAATCACTCTTATGATACAAAACACATTATTATTCTACATTGAAGGGTTCTTGAACAAAAAACACCAACAGTTTGCATTTATTCTATGCAGTTAGGGAGTAATAATCCTTAATACTAGACCATGACAAATCAGGCGAAAATGGAGTGTAGTTTTGAAACCAGAACTTTGTACTTTTACTTGAGTAAAAAGCTTAAGCTGATACTTCAACTTCTATAAAAGTCTTTTTAAACCCCGGTATCTGTACCTGAGTAATGAATGTGAATACTTTTGACACCTTTGGTATTTATATATGATGCATGATTTGACTTACACCAGCAAAATCAGACCAAATGGCATACAATGTAGACCAATGAAAAGAAAGAATATTCAACATTTAAGAGATTTAAACCAGAAGTTCCCATTTCACGTGCTGGAAATGTTCCACCCTGAAGAGATCAGCTCCAACATACTAGACTCTGATATTCAACATTCCAGTTTACCCTGAAAGTCATCATGACCTGGATCAAGTGAGGTAGATTAAGTTTGGAACTCTGCAGGGTGGTACACCAGAACTGTTTACGTCTGGTTAAAAATAAAATCTCAGTAGATATAACATAAATTTGTACCATAATTAGACAGATGGGTCTCTGATTGACCAGTCAGTTTTTGTTAAGTGTTAACATGTATAACTGCTATGTATACACTTCAACATTCACACACATACACGCCGAACATCTTTAGTGAGTAAATATTTTAAACACACACTTCAATCCCTCGCTCTCGCTAAATCAGAAGGCATGCTAGACACATATTAGCTTGTTTGAGTGTGGGCGCTGGCTACAACAGTGGAATCCATAAAGAGCCAATTACTGCTTTCAACATTAGCGCTAGATTGTGTGTGTTCAGCAATACTATGTGTGTGTTCTGTGAAATTTGAAGGCTCTAACTTTCTCTTTTGAAAGAAATGCAACAGGCAAATAAAATCTGATCATTCAAATTACATTAAAAGGGAGTTTGACATGTACATTTCAATAATGACTGAATAGATGAATAATCAAAATTTTATTAATTTTCACAAATCATCTGAGAGACAGGGACATGAAAACATCACTACAAAATACATACAGCATCACTACAATAACATACAGCATCGCTACAATAACACATACAACATCACTACAATAACACACAGCATCACTACAATAACACATACAACATCACTACAATAACACATACAGCATCACTACAATAACACATACAGCATCACTAAAATAACACATAAAACATCACTACAATAACACATACAACATTACTACAATAACACATTCAGCATCATTACAATAACACATACATCACTACAATAACACATACAGCATCACTACAATAACACATAAAACATCACTACAATAACACATACAACATCACTACAATAACACATTCAGCATCACTACAATAACACAATAACACATGCAACATCACTAAAATAATGCATACTGCATCACTACATTAACACATACAGCATCACTACAAAATGCCTACTGCATCACTAAATTAACACATACAGCATTACTAGAATAACACATGCAGCATCACTACAATAACACATAAATCACTACAATAACACATAGAGCATCACTACAATATACAGTGATATACAGTGTGATATGTGATATACAGCATCACTACAATAACACATACAGCATCACTACAATAATACATACTGCATGACTACATTAACACATACAGCATCACTAGAATAACACATGCCACATCACTACAATGACACATGCAGCATCACTACAATAACACATACAGCATAACTACAATAACACATACAACATCACTACAATAACACACAGCATCACTACAATAACACATACAACATCACTACAATAACACATACAGCATCACTACAATAATGCATACTGCATCACTACATTAACACATACAGCATCACTAGAATAACACACGCAGCATCACTACAATAACACATTCAGCATCACTACAATAACATACAACATTACTACAATAACTCATACAGCATCACTACAATAACACATACAGCATCACTACAATAACGCATACTGCATCACTACATTAACACATACAACATCACTAGAATAACACATGCAACATCAGTACAATAACACATTCAGCATCACTACAATAACACATTCAGCATCACTATAATAACACATACAACATTACTACAATAACACATACAGCATCACTACAATAACACATACAACATCAGTACAATATCACATACTGCATCACTACAATAACACATACAGCATCACTACAATAACACATACTGCATCACTACATTAACACATACAGCATCACTAGAATAACACATGCAACATCAGTACAATAACACATTCAGCATCACTACAATAACACATAGAACATCACTACAATAACACATACAGCATCACTACAATAACACATGCAACATCAGTACAATATCACATACAGCATCACTACAATAACACATACAGCATCACTAAAATAACACATAAAACATCACTACAATAACACATACAACATTACTACAATAACACATTCAGCATCATTACAATAACACATACATCACTACAATAACACATACAGCATCACTACAATAATACATACTGCATGACTACATTAACACATACAGCATCACTAGAATAACACATGCCACATCACTACAATGACACATACAGCATCACTACAATAACACATACAACATCAGTACAATATCACATACTGCATCACTACAATAACACATACAGCATCACTACAATAACACACTGCATCACTACATTAACACATACAGCATCACTAGAATAACACATACAACATTACTACAATAACACATACAGCATCACTACAATAACACATTCAGCATCATTACAATAACACATACAGCATCACTACAATAACACATAAAACATCACTACAATAATGCATACTGCATCACTACATTAACACATACAGCATCACTAAAATAACACATAAAACATCACTACAATAACACATACAACATTACTACAATAACACATTCAGCATCATTACAATAACACATACATCACTACAATAACACATACAGCATCACTACAATAATACATACTGCATGACTACATTAACACATACAGCATCACTAGAATAACACATGCCACATCACTACAATGACACATGCAGCATCACTACAATAACACATACAACATCAGTACAATATCACATACTGCATCACTACAATAACACATACAGCATCACTACAATAACACATACAACATCACTAGAATAACACATGCAACATCAGTACAATAACACATTCAGCATCACTACAATAACACATACAACATCAGTACAATATCACATACTGCATCACTACAATAACACATACAGCATCACTACAATAACACATACAACATCACTACAATATCACAAACAGCATCACTACAATAACACATACAGCATCACTACATTAACACATACAGCATCACTAGAATAACACATGCAACATCAGTACAATAACATTCAGCATCACTACAATAACACATACAACATCAGTACAATATCACATACAGCATCACTACAATAACACATACAGCATCACTAAAATAACACATAAAACATCACTACAATAACACATACAACATTACTACAATAACACATTCAGCATCATTACAATAACACATACAGCATCACTACAATAACACATAAAACATCACTACAATAATGCATACTGCATCACTACATTAACACATACAGCATCACTAGAATAACACACGCAGCATCACTACAATAACACATTCAGCAT
>BRDA01036970.1:0-14904 GCA_036984385.1 Crenuchus spilurus | reverse complement strand
ACGGTGATGATTATGTATATCTGATATGTTTAATTTTTGAATGTTTCAGTGTATAAAGGGGAAATGTGTAATCTGTTATCATTATTTTAGGTGTTCAGATTAAATAGATCACAAACACGTCTAACTGGAGCCATAAGACACACATACAGGCTCAGTTTCATTCTAATTGTAAGTATTGATATTTATTAGTACTCTTATTGGTACTTGGTATCGGCAAGTACTTAAATGTAAGTACTTGTACTCGTACTCGGTTTGAAAAAATGTGGTATCGGTGCATCCCTACCTATTTCATACACAATGGACAGTCACTAATCATCTGAATTTTACATTTGTTTCCTAACATTATATTTAGATTATCTGCCACAGTGTTTAAGCTCCTCATGTAAGCAAATATTAACTTTTGGTTGAAGCCATTGTAACCAGACTAAATCTTTATATATAATTGGTGATATATATTGCCAATATTAGATTGTTTTTTATGAAAAGACTGAATAGTTTATACCAAACAATGACGTTTTTAATGACCATTTTTTCAATTCCCGGCTGTAGACGTGAACCAGAGTGTAACTTTACTGCAACGTTATTAGACACTCCGAATTGTGCTTTTCCTCACCAACAAAACAGATTCACCAGCACAGTTACAGTTTGGTGCTAAAATGGAAAGAAAAAAAAAACTACAAGCACAACATTTACTTAACTACACGTGTTATGATGAAGCCAGAATACAGCCGCTTAGCTTTGTGTTTGCGCTCTGCCGGCTGCAGTGTTAGGGACCATCACACAATTACCAGAAGAAATGTGAAGTGTTTCAGTGTCTGTTGTCAATGACACACAATAAACACACAACACATACATGTGACTTACATCATTCATTTTAGACATTTCCATCATTTTATTAAATATTAGTAATAATGTAACATATGTGCATCTTCATACATATTCATATATTATTGTCTTTGTTTTATTTACAAATATTCATTCATTCATTCATTCATTATCACACCCGCTTAATCCTTATTAGGGTCGCGGTTAGTCCCCCACCCCCTCACTGGGCGCAGGGCAGGGCATTACACTATTCAACTAAGCCCAGGACAGGGCGCCAGTCCATCGCTGGGTTTATTTACAAATATAAAATAGTAATCAATTAAACTCATGTTATTAAACCTAAAGATGTTAAACCAACTTATTAAACTACAGACATTCATTCCTGATTAACTACAAGACTTATTTTTGGAGTTTAGTTACTAATTTTATAATAATTTATAAAAATTAGGAACTGTGATTAGTATTCGGCCAAATATTTCATTTCAGTGCATCCTTAGTGATAATATTATGAGGACTACTTAGAGGCTGCCTTCGTCATTTGTTCTTCCCTGTTTCATCTCGTTCAGGCTGGACTAAGTGACAAATGTGAGGTTTCTCTGTTGACTGGGCCATCTGTGCTCTTCACTAAACCAGGTGGAGAGATAAGCAGTGAGAGAGAACACCACAGAGATGGGGAGAGAGGTGGAACAGAAGAGGAGGGTAATCGAGGGTCTCTTGTTCGTCTTGTTGAGCATTGAAAAGGGGTCTTTTCGGCCATGGCTGTCCGGTTCTTTCTTCGTGCCCCGCTGTTATCTTCTGGGGTTACACATTGGAGAGGGACAAAGCGTGGCTTTGTGTGTCCAGGGCTCTGTCTTCTTGGGCTGTTATTTACCCCCGGCCCCAGCCCTCACCTCTGCCGTGTTCTACAGAGAAACACACAAAAGCGGACCGCAACATTCTTCCAGCAATCCATTCCACTCGGCTAGCTGTAACCTGATGCAACACAGCTCTCCCCACCTCCTTCCCACTGTCTGTCTCCTCACCTCCCTCCAGAACTACAGGTGTAAGTAATATCTGGGCTGCATCTCTCTCCCTCTCTTACTCTCTCTCTCTCTTGCTCACTCTCCCCTGGGTCTCCGGTGTCCTCTCCACTTTCGGTGGCAGCGATAAGATGTCTGCGCGATTAAGAGCGAAAAGTAATCCTGCCCCAGGCCCGTACTGAATGCTCAGGCAACACAAAAGCGGCACCGGTGCGGGCGGGACAGGGGGCGGGGAAGGTGAGCGAGGGAGGAGGTGGGGGAATAAATAATTGATGGGCAGCACTTTCGTTTTTTAATCTGTAAATGAGAAGCCTGGTGATGCTTTAGCCTCCTGTGTCACCCTATCCCATCACCATTAAGATAACAAGATGGAAGATAATGATCCTAGTTAAGATGCAGTTTACATGGGAGTGAGTGGGAGAGAGAAAGTAAAGAAAGAGACAAGGAGGAGAGGGCTCGGCTTCCCAGGTTGATTGGTTTTGGCTAGAGCTGTGCAAGAAGGCCCTTTGCAAAGCCAGGAGGAACTTGAAGAGGTGGCTCTGCTCTTATCTCTGTACAACTACACTGAGCTGGACGCTCATCAAAGACTCAGCGCACATACACATGGACAGACGAGCGCTATCTTGTCCATTAATCTGCTCCGTTTACATGCCACCTGGTGTAAGTCGCCCGAGAACAAAATTGGCCATGGTCGAGCACGCCGAGAATTATCAAAGCATCAGCACCTCCGGGTCAGTTTAATCACAGATAACCCTTCAATCAGAGAGCGGAGAAGAAAAAGAGGGATGGAGAACATGAGAGAGAAAGATGGGAAGAGAAGCAGGATGAAGAAGGACTAGGCCGTGTAAAGAGTGCATCATAAAAAAAAGTGAAAAAAGTTCATTTTTGTTAATAATTTAATTGAAAAAGCAAAATTGTCATATTTTATATTACATGTAAAGTCAATTTCAAAAATGTTTTTGTTTTATTGTTGTTTTATTTTTGTATTATTTAATTCTAAATAAATTAATATTCAAACATTATCAACGTTAAACCAAAAAGGCTTGAAAGATGTGCAATATTTAAAAATGTAAATGATTTGAGATTCTGGATTTATAGCTGTACCAGTCAAAAGTTTTGGACACACCTTCTGAATTATAAAGTCATTCAAACTATGAAGAAATATATATACAGTGGTAACCCTACTTACGAGTTTAATCTGTGCAGGAGCCGAGCTCGTTAGCTGGTTTGCTCGTTAGCTGGTTTGCTCGTTAGCTGGATGCATTTTCCCCTTAAGAATACATGTAAAAATGATTAATCCGTGTCAGCCGGCCAATATACAGTATACTTTAATATGTAAATAATGTGTTTATATGGGTTTTTTAAAACATAAATGAGACGACAACGGTGCTCGTGTAGGCTGGCGGCTAAGGAGGACAGGAGGACGGGCGTACATGTATGGCATGGTTACACTTATCATATGAAAAGTAAAAGTAAAATTTATCTAACTTTCTTGTTCACTACCTTTTGCTTTCTTTGCGTCGCTTTCGCTAGTACTTTCACTTTCGGTGACTGACCTCTTCTTCTACGGTAGCATCTAGGGGATGCTATGACCGCAGCACCCCTAGCGGTTTGGCATAGATGAACAAATTTACGCTACTCGTTACTTGGAATTTTACTCGTTACCTGGAATACTCATTAGTAGGGATGCTCTTAAGTAGGGTTACCACTGTATAATTATTTAGTAAACAAACAAGTCTAAAACATGCTTTGGTTTGTTTAACACTTTTAAGTTTACTACATGACTCCTTATATGTTCCTTCATAGTCTGGATGACTTCAGTCTTCATTTGTAATGTAGGGAAAAAATTAAAACATCGAATGAGAAGGTGCATCCAAACTTTTGACTCTTACTGTATTTTACATAAAATAAATATAAATTACGACAGTTTATATTTTTTTATTAAATTGTGAACAAAAGTTACGTTTTTTGTGATATTCAATTTTTTTGAAGATGTACTAGTATATAGAACATTTGTTACACAAAGACAATTTAGAGTAAAATCAAAAAGCGTGCATAATTAAAAGCTAGACAGATAACGTGGTTAACATTTACATTACAATAAAGAAAAAATAATAAATGTAATTAATAGATTTTAAAGTGTTAGGGAGACTTCATGGACATGTTCAGTGGTTCTGGTTCTAGGTACAAGACTGTAGTGATTTAGGATTTTAGGTCATCATCAACCAAGGTGTGCAATAGCTGATTTAGTGACTGTTGACAAGTAGTAATATTTATAAATCTTCTCTGTAGCCGACCGCAGATGGACAATCTAGGAGTTGTGCGTTTAGATATTTTTGTCTTGGTTAATACTTTACCATCAACATTTAGCAGCTGTCTAATTCATTTTTTGGGAGATCAGTAAAAAGCCATTACAGTAAACTCACTTGCTAGTGGTAGTGAAAAGAACCAGAAACATGGTCTTTATTTATTTTGTGTTCTTTCTGCTTCATGTTCTTTATAAAATGTATTTTGATTTTTATATAACTCACTTTGAATTGTCTTTTTGTATGAAGTGGTTTGTGAACGTGACTTACCTTGCCCTGAATATGCACCGAATACTTGGCAATCAAAATTATTCAGCTGAAATTGAAAAGGCCGAATAATGTATACGGAACACTGATGTTTTTAATGACACTGTTATGTTTTTGGACATTCAAAATTGTGCTTTTCCTCACCAACAAAACAGATTCACCAGCACAGTTACAGTTTGGTGCTGAAATGGAAGAAGACAACAAACTACAAGCACAACCTTCACTAAACTACACTTGTTATGAAGAAGCCAGAATACTGCCACTTAGCTTTGTGTTTGTGCTCCAGCGGCTGCAGTGTTAGGGACCATCTCACAATTACCAGAAGAAATGTGAAGTGTTTCAGTGTCTGTGGCCAATGACACTCACATTAAACACACAACTATTTATTAAATATAAGTAATAATGTAACAGACATACATCTTCATGCACATTCATATATTATTGTCTTTGTTTTAAATACAAATATAAAATAGTAATCAATTAAACTGATGCTAATAAAATTAATGATGTCAAACCAACGTATTAATACTTATAGTAATGAAGAACTATGTTCAGTATTTGGCCAAATGTTTCATTTTGTTTGGTTTCAGTTTATGCTAAAAAGTTAAATTTCAGTGCATTCCTCCTTTACATTCTCTTGATTTGAGGTGAAATAAATCTGGCTTAACTGATTTGTTACAGCTTTTAAATCTGAGGTCGGTTCTGTAGCATTTAGAGTGAAGGAATCAAGACAAAAAGAGTTGCTGAGTGGCTAGTGATTCCCTTAAAGGCCAGAAAGGTGTTGGAGAGGGCTAGAGACCTCTACGTCTGAAGCCTGGCCTCACATATGCACAGGTGTTGCTACATGTACCCACAGGGCATGTGTGCCCATGATCCATTGTCCTAACAGCTAGAACAGAAGTGACCCAAATGAAGCCGTAATGCAGCAAAGGAGCATGTTGACCATCTTCAGCACTATACATACAGTACTATACATGTTTATGTACTTTCTCTGAGATAACAAGCTTTTCCCAAAAGCGATTGAACTTAGCGATTAACGAACAACTTTAAGAATGACTTATTTGACTCCGCCCTCGAGTCTTCCATCAAATAGGCTCGGCCAGTTGAAAACTGAACCACCAATTTAGATACATTTCTTAATTATTAAGCCACAAAAGTATCGTTATGTTAACAATAATTATAAAACCAAACATCAAAAAAGTATTTACACTACATACATGCAAAATAAAAATAAAAACATTTCACTTGCAGTTGCTGTCAATCGCATGCCAAGCCTACCTATAAATAGGCAAATCCTCTTGGTTACATGTCCACAGTTAATAAGTGAATTTGATTGGTTAAGAGTGGACAAGCTTAGTAGGCCAATTTGTAACCATTGCTTGGGACACAATATATTAATTTATTACTACGACTGTTACACTGGAAAAAAACCCCACTGCATTTATGTAATTTATATGTGTATATCAATAAATAATATATTGTACTTTAAGCAATTTTAGTTTTTTTTGTTCTGTGAAAACAATAATTTCAACTTAATAAGTACATGTATGCACAGTACTGAACTAAGGAGGCTGACTCTAATTTACGTGACGCAATTACGCTTTCAAAAGAAAGTTTAAATGTTCATGAATTCTTGTTTGTATATACACGTGTGTGCTGAGTGTTGCGCTTTTCAAAGGATGATTAGCGCCCTCTTTCGTTTTTCAGACAGAACTGCAGGTGAACTTCAAGTTAAGAACAACTTGGTGAGTTACAAGAGGGTCAGACCACACGTAGATTTAGGAACGAGTTTAAGTACAACGTGGGTTACGAAGGCTTTCAGGAAACACTCGTAAATTTAAGAATGTTCGTAAGTACGAGGTTACGAAGTACTTAGCGTTAAGAATGTTTTGGGAAACGCACCCCTGGTCTGTTAATGTTCGTACCATGAGCACTCATCACTGACATCTGGAATAGAAAACAAGAAGTAGATATTAAAATAGGAACGCAAGAGTAACCAGCTGTGTTTAAAGAAGAGGTAGCCAAATGTTCCCAAAAACGACTGAAGAAAGTGAAAGTAAACCTGAAAATCGCTCTCAACGACTCTCATCGGTCACTGAGTCACACACCGACTCAAGCCTGATCTGGAGGGTCAATCAGGTGAAAAAAGGCTACTTTTCAAGGTTAAAAAGGTTATTGATTGATCAGATCTCCAGTTTCAAAGATTACAGTAACTCTAGCCAACATTCAGTTGGTAATAGCTGCTTTGATTGTGCTGATGTATCTCCACCAATTAGAATACTGTGGAAAAAAAAACATTCTTCATAACTTAGTTCAAAAAGTAACCCACACTCTTAAAATATGATTCTTCAAAGTTCCTTTAGTAAAGAAAATATTTCTATATAGAGCCATGAACACTCAATTAACCCAAAAGGTTCTTTCTGTGGTGAAAGGGATCTTCAGTACCTTTCTGAAAATGGTCCCTTTTTGGGGCTATAATGAACCATTTTCAGAAAAGTTCAGTATACACTCTTAAAAAGATGGTTCTTCAAGGGTTCCTTAGTAAATAAACTGGTTCCATGCAGGACCATGAACATGGTGAAAGGAAAGTGTTGTAGATGGCTCTATACACAATCTTTTTGAAAATGGTTCTGTATAGCCCTCAAAGTGGTGGCTTGTAGTAATAGAGGAACCCATTTTGGTGCTATGTGGAACCATTTTCAGAAAGGTTCTGTATAGAAACATCTACAATCAGTCTGAAGAACCCTTTCACCATGGAAATAACTCTTTATCCATGCAAAGTTTTCTTTGTATAGAACCTATATAGAACCATTTTCTTAACTAAAGAACCATTGTAGAACCATCTCTTTTAAGAGTGTATATTTTATATTCTTTACATGTACAGTGACATATTTCAAGTCTTTTAGTGTTAGTGTTGATAGGGTTTGAATAGTAATAGTAAATTCACTGTATTTAGTTTCTGTCTGCTGGTTAGGGATCTGGTCTTGTGACCGGAAGGTCGCCTTGAACAAGGCACCTAACCCCCAACTGCTTCCCAGGCACTGTGAATAGGCTGCCTACCACTTCGGGTTCATGTTCTCACAGCCTAGTGTGTTCACTAGTGTGTGTTTCAGTGCACGGATGAGTTACATGCGGAGGCATCTGCTCCCCATACACATGTACAGACACTGCTGTCGATGCATTTCAAGGCCACCTCAAAAAGGCTTATGACTGCTTGACCTTTGTGGTCACTGGGATGCAGAAGCTTATGGCCACTCCAGCCTTGGGCCCAGCAACCCAAGCTGAACACAATAAGCCATAGAAAACTGTGTCCCATCTCCATCCATCAGAGTGCGAGAGAATGACGCATCGGAAGTGCACTGAGCTGAGATCACCGTGAATAAAGACATCTATTAGCAGAATGAAGAATCTTCCAGCGAGGGAGGTGACCTCAGTGTGATCACATGGTGCCCATCAAGGAAGGCCATTGGCTGGAGGTGTGAGAGTGAGCGATGCGAGAGGCAGCAGGAGATGGGCTCCGGGGCCGGCCATTTCTGCCCTCTGCTCTAATACGTTACCCATCATGCATTCCGCTCGGCCTCTAATGAAAGCGCAAGGCCCCATCAGTCACTGAGCGAGAGGCAAATGGAAATTCGGCCATCCTCAGGAGAGACGCAGTTCGTGCGTGTGCACACACCCATAGATGACTGATCATCATCGCCTCTGACTGCACAGCAACAACATATTAATATTCACTAAAAAACCTTTAAGGATTTTTTAACATTCATTTTCAAGGAAACAGTTGTCGTTTTTTGCACCAGCGAGATGGATCGAGAGCAGCGAAATGCAGCATTCCTCTCAGGAAATCACTGAACCTTGTTTATTTAGTTTCTGTCATTATTTAGAATGCAAATATGTAATTCATTATCATCTGGCATTAGCCTGAGTTTATATTTAGAGCAGTGGCTTCATAACATAATGCTTCTTGCTAAGAAATACGATTTCATTTCAGCTTTGGGTTGGATCTCTTCTGCTCGCTGAACACCATCTGATATACACAGTAAATAAAATCACGAACACAGATGGCCAAGGTAAATTTGGAGCCTCCTCTAGAGAATAGCTCTCCATTAGCTCCATCAGCTTCAACAGAAATTCCCCATAAAGGAGCTGGCTGCTTAATTACTTGGATATCCTTGACACGTTTTAGATGAAATCTTTAACAGGACCATTTTAAAACATGTTTCTCTCTCTATCCCTCTGGAGTCGTCTCTCCCGCCAACGGAATATTAACGAAATTCCCAAAACCCAAAAAATCCCCACTTAAATAAGTGCAAGATTTTATCCTAGAAACAAAACAAAACATATTCTAGAAACCTTAAAGGGTCTACTTTTCAAATATATATAGTTTGAACCAAAACATATTTTTAGATTCTTGTGGCAGGAACTTAAATAAGCAAAGACACAATTTTCAGAGCAAGTCAAGCAGCTGCACATATTTTCCCCCTAAAGGACGCGAGCTGTCATTCATATAATAATGACATGGTAATTCCAGGAATACCATTGGTTGAATTACCGGCCGTGGAATGTGTACCGCTCACCTAAGTGTTCACATCTATGTCATGAATTTTCCATGTAGGGTCACTGGCTGAGTAAAACAGTGTCAGCTCACATTAGTTAAGCTTTAGAAAGAAAACCACATACAATGTCTAAAAACTGTAATGAGCAGTGTGTAGCCAACACCTCTGTTTATTCAGTTCTGAGCTCAGAGGTTTTGGCTAGAAATGTTTAGAGTGGTTTTTCACAATATATCAGCACATCTGAAAATAGGTTTTTGGAAAGTCTAAGTTTAGAGCAGATTTAATCAAAATATAGATTTATGACACTCTTACTGTTTTACACTGTTGTTGCTGAGTTTGTGCTGAACTAAAGCCTGTGTAACACTTTCGGAAAAAATAATTTTTGATAGGTGTAATTTATAAAAGAATCAAAGCATGTCAGACTACATCAGAGTGTCTGAAATACCATCAGACTCCAGAGGGTTAATCTTTGTGGTCACATTGTGTTGTCTTCATTCTGTGTATACTGAGTTCTCATTATGAAGAACTTGCTCTTTCTGCTTATATTTATTGCAGGGGTTCTTCCGCAGAAGCATCCAGAAGAACATGGTGTACACATGTCACAGAGACAAGAACTGCATCATCAACAAGGTGACGAGGAACCGCTGTCAATACTGTCGGCTGCAGAAGTGCTTCGGTGTTGGAATGTCCAAAGAGTGTGAGTGCTAATCCCACATTAACCTACTAATCCTGAGACACACATACACATATAGCACTACCCAGGGGCTGATAGGTTAAATCTATCTCTGCTCTCTTGCTGTTTCTCTCATGGGATTGGTCTATGTCCCAAAAATTTCAAAGACTCAAAAGGGTAGGCGGTGTCACGCACACTGCAAATGCTTCCACTGTCAAAGCCATCAAATATATTATTGGCACCGTTGTGGTAGTAATAGAGGTGTAGTGCCTCATCTCCACAACTTCAAGGTCATAAGTTCAAATCCCTTCATGGTAAAGCTGAGAAATAAGATTAAAGGTCAGGTATGCGTGTTGTGATAGCAGCTGTGCTCTATAACTGCAGCCTTGAATAAGGAAGTTATAATACCAATGGTATCTGACATAAAAGCTCCCAGTTCAGACTTCAGGGAAATGTTATGAGAAATGCCAGGCAGCTTGGTGGCCTTTTTCTTTTTATTGGCGCTCCACACTTTGTCCTGGTTTTGGCTGAAATAGGCAAATAGCTGTCCTGGGGCCCATTGGGTGGTATGAGGACTCACCGCGACCCTGAATTGTATACAGTTGTTAAGATAAAGGTTTGGTTGGATGGATGTTCTCCCCTATCCCAGAACTTTACCATTGTATGCTGCATTATTTTTTATTTTTACCCAATTTTCTCCCCAATTTCAATTGACCTGCCCCATTTGTTGACTCTCCCTATCACTTGTAATGTCTCTGACTCTAGGAGGGTGCAGACTAACACAGGCCTCCTCCGATGCATGTAAAATCAAGCTCCGCCTCATTTCCAAGTGCTGCCGATACATCTGGCAGCCAACGCACTTGGAGGAAAGCCCAGGATCCTGATGGATCGCCTGGCACATGCCTGAGCCAGCCGACATTACTTAGTAGTGCTGGGGAGAGAGTGCCTTCTTATGCCCAGAGAGGGCACGGCCAATTTTGCTCTTTCAGGCCCCGGCTAATGGAATGGCAAGCATCCTCAGATCGTAGTGACAGCACCTTACTAAACTGAGCCACTCGGGCACCCAAATTCATTTTTACTATTCTGATACCTTCATAATCGCTTGCTTTGTGGATGCAGAGTTGAGAACGATGATGATCCGTTTGGACATGGATGTTATTTCTGTGCCTTTTCATTCTCTGTTGCTCACAGACGTCCTAGCTGTTTTGATCTTAATGGTCTCTCCTAGATACACTTCAAGCTTACTCCACTGCTTGCACACCTTAATTTAATAAATGTCTTTCTTAAGTTGCTTTGTCGAGCAGTTCAAGCGAAATTGCAAACACATGATCAACGCCACCATGGCACATCAGGACACCAGCGATTTGTGTCTAGCTCCTGTAGTACCTGGAGTTGCCCTTGAAATAAGGGACTTTAGCTGTTGAATGCGTCATTGCCTTCACCGCGTCGCAGCATTCTTGTTGCCCCTGTTCCTACGGATCCGAGCGGTTTGCATTTCACACGTTATTGGAGCTCTTCGATTGCATCAGCAGTTATGGCCCCAGTCCACTTCACGCTCCATTTGCTACAGCAGAACAGGCGATACCTTCCTGCTTCCTTTTTTCAGGACAAAAGAGCAATCCAGACGGTGATTTCTTAATGTTCATCCCTCTCTTCTCTCTCCTGCTTCATAGATGGGCTGATGGCTTAAAGCTATCGTGCAGGCAGAGAACATGGTTTAAGATATGTACCTGGTCCTATGATGGATGCAGCAGGATGGCTCTGTTGGAAATAGGTGGACTGCCTCTGTTTGTGAAAACCAAGTGAGTGGAGCACAGAGGGAATGGAAGGCTGGTAATAGAGCTCATCAGTGCTAAGTGTGATGGTAATGGTAGGCATTCTGGATACTGTGAGATGATTCAGGCCAAAGTGAGAGGGTTCCAGGCTAAGGTGGTGTGATGTAGAAATTTGATCACAATGTATTTTCCTTTGTTATTTGAAATCAATAATTATTATATGAATGTAGATTGAGGAACAGAACAGCATTCTACTTGTGAAGGACCTCAAAGGCACAATGTCAATATCTAATAACCCATTTTTGGGCTGTAAAAGCCACAGAAAACGAGATTGCACCTGTAGGAGGAGAATAAAGCAATCTGAGCTAATACCTCAGTAGAAGTATTGTTACTTTAGTCAGATTATTAACTGTAGTTCAAGTTCAAAAGCAGTCAAAATAAACAGGAGTGTATAGACCTGTCATAGAAATATCAGTGTAAAATTAGGCAATTTTCCTTCTTTTTTGATGCACTCTTAGGTTAAAAATCAAATGCTAAAGAAGTAAGACCAATTACAAAGCAGTACAGCTTAACAGAATGTTAATAAATAAAATTGAAGTGAAATTAAATTACTTACCTCACTAATATAGTCATACACCAAAAATTTGAATACAGTGGTAACCCTACTTACGAGTTTAATCCGTGCAGGAGCCGAGCTCGTTAGCTGGAATGCTCGTTAGCTGGATGCATTTTCCCCATAAGAATACATGTAAAACTGATTAATCCGTGTCAGCCGGCCAATATACAGTATACTTTAATATGCTAAATAATGTGTTTATATGGGTTTTTTAAAACATAAACGAGACGACGACGGTGCTCGTGTAGGCTGGCGGCTAAGGAGGACAGGAGGACGGGCGTACGTGTATGGCATGGTTACACTTATCATATGAAAAGTAAAAGTAAAATTTATCTAACTTTCTTGTTCACTACCTTTTGCTACCTTAGCGTCGCTTGCAACAGGCACTTTTACTGGACAGCTGTCAAAGGTATTGACTGACCTCTTCTTCTATGGTAGCATCTAGGAGATGCTACGACCGCAGTGCCCCTAGGGGTTTGGCATACTTGAAGAAAATTACTCGTTAGCTGGAATTTTACTCGTTACCTGGAACAAAAATATTCCGAGATCTCGACTCGTTACCTGGAATACTCATTAGTAGGGATGCTCGTAAGTAGGGTTACCACTGTATTGTGAAAAAGATCACGTGTTCATAATTTAATTCTAAAAATAATATAATTTTCTGTATTTCTGCATAAATATGACCTAAAACATCAAACAAGTGCTACAAGTAGCTAAAGAGAACCCAGTTAAAAAAAACAAGACAAAAATATTAAACTTGGTTATTTATTTTTTGAGGAAAATGATCCGGTATGACATACAGTATTTGTTTTCTCTTTGACTTTCTAGATGAATGTCACGTTAAAAATATGCTTGATCACTGTTGCTTGCTGTATTTGGTCTTGTAGCCTGTGTACCCATCAGAGACCCTCCCCTGAGTGAGCGTTATCTGGGTTCATAGAGAATACAACACACTACAAACTTGCCTATTCTGCAGTTTTATTTCCCCCAGATTTTTATCTCTCGCCAGATTGTCACATTCCCCAAGTAAGCTGCCAAACATGGCAGAACCATCTTTCAGATCTTTTGGAAGCCAAAAGTGTTTCTGCTATGACATCTAGTGTATCGTGTACAGTACCAGGCAAAAGTTTGGACACACCTTCACAGTCACTGGTTTATTTCTTTTCCTACACTGTAAAGTAATATTGAGGTCATCCAGACTATGAAGGAACACATAAGGAATCATGTAGTAAAACTTAAAATATGTTTTAGATTCTTCAGTCGACACACAACTGATGTCTCAAACACATTAAGACGCAAGAAATGCAAGTCATGAACTCTCGACAAGACACAGCTGTTAACTGAAAGCCATTCCAGGTGACTACCTCATAAAGCTGACTGAGAAAATGCCAAGAAAGCTGCATCTAAGCAAGAGGTGCCTACTGTGAAGAATGTCAAATATAAACATGTTCTGGTTTGTTTACTTGTTTGTTTACTAAATAATTACAGATGTATTTATTCATAGTTTAGATGACTTTAGTATTAATCTACAATGCAGAACATTTTTCAATCATGAAAAACCACTGAATGTCCAGAAGGTTTGACTGGCAGTGTATGAAGCAAAAATGTTCATTGTGTTTCACTCATCACACAGCTGCTCTTTGACTCTTGGTCCTCCATGCAAAGTCTATAAAATTTAGAGCAAATTCAGGAAGCATACACTTTTTGAATTTTGCAGACTGGATAAACTTCTCAATCCATTACATGCCACACTTTTTAATCTAGAATTGATACTTTGTGTGATTTCACTCTGTTGGCACCATACAAAGTCATGCCTAGTTAAGCTTTCTAAGCTGGACAGCTGATGTGGACAAAAAGTGGCTGAATCAGTTTACTGCAGCTTTATCCATCATTAAAGCCACCATTTGAAGGGCAAAGCTGGGGAAATACTTTACTCTTTACTTCAAAATACTTTATTTGTACTTGAGATTCTGTTTAAAGAGTATAAAAGCACAAAGTGTTCTTTTTCAGTGACCCACAATTTAAATTTTTATTCTCCCAGAACCCCTGTATTTCACGCCCTTCTTATGACAATCACACAACAAAAATAACGTACAGAGCCAACGTACAACCTCTTCTTCTCAGCACTGATCTCAGCACTCACTTTCTTAGGACTCATGGTTAAAACTAAGAAAGTTTCCAAAATAAACAAAATGCGAAAATGTAAGTAACAGTGATACGACAGATGTTTGCAAGATAACCATGAACCGAACGCTCGCTGGGCTTCCTAATGGCAGGTGGCTCAATCGCTCATAACTCAGATCTCGACTCTCATCATAAAGCGAAACATCTACCGAGTGACGGCTCATATCTTGGACAATTCGTAGGTTGATTCGCTGTAATTTGATTCAATTTAAGTTGCCTTTCTCTTGCCAAGACACATTTTGACACCTTTTTGGCTGAGTGTAATTACTCTGACACTGAAAAATGCTAAAGGTCGCTGTGTTAAGTCAGTATGGCTCATCAGTGTCAGTTTGACAGTTAGCTCAGACATACAGGGTTAGAGGAAGGCAGTGAGACAGCCCCAAAAATCTAAACCTGAATTTCACCCCATTGTGACAGTTTAGTCAGAGGTGTCTGCAGCTCCATTGAGCTCCACTCACTGCAATAGAGAGCTATAGTTAGTAATGTTATTAGGCTAAGCAGCCTTAAGGAAGATGTCAGCGTCTGGCTGAGCTTCTCCCCCAGGCACTGCTGGAGAGAATCATTAGTAAACAAAGACATCTGCAGCTCTCTCTCTCTCTCTCTCTCTCTCTCACACACATTCTCTCTCTCTCTCTCCCTCTCCCTCTTTCTCCCTCTCTCTCCCTCTCTCTCTCTCACTCTAT
>BRDA01036964.1:1808-17173 GCA_036984385.1 Crenuchus spilurus | reverse complement strand
GCTGTAAAATTGTTAATAATTATCCGATTTTCAAAATGTAAGTTATTTACAAAGAAGACAAAGAATTAAATTGTGTAATGCTGCTATCGCATGGCCACTGACATAAATATAGCCATGTTTTCTTGCCTTGCTGATATGACTATTGACCGATGGCTCTACACAAATTATCAATTTTTTCAACCTGTCGACTGTCTTAATCCAAAGTAAAGAACATGGAGACCTCTGTAAATAAAATGTAGAATGTAAATGTAGAAATATTCAATGCTATCATCCGAATTAATTTAATGTTACAGTATTGAAATACTTGTAATAAATTTTCATGGAAATCCTGTATTTTGTTGCTAGTGTTATTGTTCCAACTAAAAGGCACCAGTTTTTTAATGTTTAAGTTCATTTATTAACATTCATAGAATTCTACATGTTTTCACACCTTTAAATTATACCTGACTACTTGTATACAAGCCAATTAATATCTTTATAAAAAGAAATATTCCATATAAGAAATAGCAAGACTTCCATCTGTAGAATAAGACATTATAG
Source organism: Crenuchus spilurus (assembly GCA_036984385.1). Lineage (NCBI taxonomy): Eukaryota > Metazoa > Chordata > Actinopteri > Characiformes > Crenuchidae > Crenuchus > Crenuchus spilurus. The sequence continues at coordinate 16,633 of BRDA01036964.1, read as the reverse complement.
ACATTATTTTTGACCAAGGTTGTATACAAGCCTTTATAAGACTTTACAAGCATTCACAGGAACCCTGTAGTAGGTACTGATCTATACATAATACAGCATCAATACATGTATGTGGGTATGTCTTTTCTGTCCTTGAAAGAGAACTAATTTGTTCAACTTTTGTCTGATCTTTTTACCTAATAAATCATTTTAAAATGAATACACACTTGAGGAATGTGATCCCCTGGTCTCTGCTGACAGAATTCCGATAAGTAAAACAATAAAACACAAAACATTGCAGCCCTTTCATCATTTGTAAACGCTGGCTTCCTTCAGACCTTGCCCTGCTTCCACACAACATGGAGGCTCCTTGCCGGCGCATTCAAAAGTCACGTGTGTCTTATCCAGTAATATAGATCATTGCATGTACTCACCCGCACCTCAAGCAGCTCTGCCGAAATGTAAAAGTAAGTTCTGGATTAATTAAAAAAGAAATTCCCATGTTTTCGTCTTTGTCTCAATCCATATGAAGCTGAATGACTGACATGTAAAGCTGGGACTTACGTGTTTGTAGTGAATAAAGGTGTAAACGACCTACAAGCACAGATCAGTTCAGCTAAGCACACACCAGCAGTGAAGGGGCGAGAGCTCATTATCTAAAATCAGAGTTTTTAGTAAATCAGAGAGCAGCAGAGGTGTCTGTGCGTTTCACACAGTTAAGCACCACAAAAGCTACAGGTCAGTGTTCTGCATATCTGACTTGTTAAGAAAGGTTTTCACAGATTCCTAAACAGCTAAAAACATTCTGAAGTACTCAGACAAAGACAAAATTGTTATACATCACAGTCATGTCATGGAAATGTATAATTTTGTTTTTGCATATTTGAAATGTAAAATAGTTTAAATAGCTTTTAAGGGCAGTGTTTTTTCTGCATGTTAGAGTCATTAAGGGCCAATAAAGCTATTTTTTCATATACATATCAGCCATATGCCTAGTGCACAACTTTTTAAAAAATGTCCTTCTATGTGAACATGCAATACATTATACCCCACACCCATAAATACCCTCCACCCCCCGGGGTTAGGTGTCCTCTTTTTCACCATCTGGTCACCCTACTCAACTAGCAAAGGGCCTCTGGGCCTTGTGACAACACACCTTCCTCTACCTCACTTAGACTACGTTTACATTATAAGCTACGTTGTTCAAATCAGATTTTTTTGCTCAGATCAGATTTAACTATCTTGACTGTTCATATTCACAGATGTAACTGAGCTGTATCTGTCTGTAATGTGAACTAATCTGTCCCTGAAACGGCGCACATGCGCACGTTGATATGTGTATATACGTCGCTTTCATCACAACAACAAAAAGCATCACATTTGTGTAGGGTTGCCAGGTTTGCAAAAATACAGCTGCTGGTAAACGTTCAGAGTTGGCAGTTTGAGGGTTTTTGCATTAAATAAAAGAAGACATTGAATGAGAAGGTGAGATTTGAAGAAGCTTTAAAGCTCATTGAAGTGTATGTGTCACTTTAGATTTAGTCTAGTTTCTGTTTGTGTAGTGTGACTTTCTATTGCAAAATCGATAGAAGGTTTAAAGGATCTGGCAACCCTGTATTTTTATTGATGTTAGTAAAACTGGTAAACAGACTTGTTAGTAGATGATGTGTGATGGTGTTTAGCTCAGGAGGACAGTAGACAGGTGCTGGACTGTACATGATCAGGTGAAGAAGGTGAATAAATGCCAGCTGGCTGCTTTTACTGTTTTTACAACGACGTGAGTAAACGAGAGAAGCCAACGCTGCCTCACCCACTACACACATGTGTACAAGCAAAAAGACATTAAATCTGATCTGACCGTCACAATCAAGTCACATGTCCACGGATCTGATATGTATGATCTAGAACAGGGGTGCACACACTTTTTCAGCATGCGAGCTACTTATCTAACGACTAAGTCAAAATGATCTACCTAATATAAAAATGCAAGACACATATTTATTTATAAATATATTGACAATTTATGTGTACAGTGTTGTATGCTGGTGTTCCTTGAATAACTACATGAACCCTTATTACACAATACAACTGTGTACATTTTTGTCATTAGACTACTTTACTCTGATGACTTCCACTGAATGGAATCAGTCAGGGATGCAGAGTCTGGACAGTAGTTGCTGATAGACAGCCTCAAGAAAACCTACAAATGATCATCAGTCATAGTGGAACGACACTTGGACTTAATGATCTTCATGTGTGAAAGGCTCACATAAGTGGAGCTAGCTAGTGTTTTTCAGCACTTAAGCAGAAATTCTGAATTATTTTGACAATTAAACTTAGAGGCATGTAAATGGTGGCTTATCACAGACTGGTAGACACACGCACACAGACTCAAATGTTAATGTTTTAATATAAAACCTCTGATATTTAAATACGTCTAGCCGACGTGACACAGACACAACAAACGCTCAACATGATAACACAGTGGCAGGTGAACTGTTCAGACAGACGCTGTGTGATGGAGTAATAGCGGGGATGGTCAATCACACATTAGCAAGAAACGGCACAGCCAATCGATGAGCTTGTGGGTGGTCTAAAGTGAAATATGATACAGATTGAGCTGTTTGGCCCGAGTTCTCGACCAGTCTCCCTGTATGTCTATCAAGTGACATTTTATAGCGAGGTTGGATGATAGGCTGACGTCTATTTTTTTTTATGCCATGCAATCTACTCACACTACCTTTGAGATCAACCAGTACATCGCGATCGACGTATTGTGCACCCCTCATCTACAACCACATATGAAAGTGACTCAAATATGATGTGAAAAGATGGGATTTGAGGTCCGATGTCAGGAATCGCCGCCCTTCACAGAACTCCATCTCCCAGCATGCACCTCCGCTTCCTCAAACCACCTCCACCAATCACAGCACAGTCCGAAGGTCACAATCACTGGAATACTGAACAGCTGATACTCATCTCACCCAGTCTATATAAACTCTCATCTCCCTCACTTCTCCGCAAAGTATTGCCAATTCATTGTCACTACCAAGCATTCTCTCTAGCCTCCTGTCTTGTCTTGTTTATGCCGATCTTGATACTCTGTTTTTGACCCTGCCTTTGCCTTCTGTCTTGGATACTTCTGCCTTATTGTTTTGATCTCTGATTTGACCCTGCTCTGCTTAGCGACGCCTCTCCTGCCTAGCCCTCCTGTATTTGTATGCCTTTGTCTGGTTCATGTCATTTGTGTATCGATCTGCATCTTCAGTAAACTTACAGTTTTTACATACTTTGGTCTCGTACTCCATTCCTCACAAAATACTTCGCCTTTAACATGCAAACCTCCGATGCAGATTCGCTACACAAGGCAGTAACCTCTCAGGGTCAGCTGTTAGGCCACCACCAACTACAACTCCAAGAACTGTCATCCACCTTGGACACTGTGGCCAAACAGCAGATTAACCTCCATGGCCAGCTCAACCAAATCCATCTGGCTCTTCAGAACCTCACCGATGAGAAGCACCACAGAGAACCCACAGTCACTACCCAAGGTCAAGTTCATGAGTCAGCAAGCTCCAGAGTCCAGCCCAGTCCTACTCTCAAGGTGAGTAGACCCGAACGTTTTGATGGTTCCCCTGAAGAATGTGCCGGATTTCTCATGAATTGTGAGATATGCTTTGCTAATGAACCTTCCATGCCTGATTTTCAAAAAATTTCATTTATTATATCAAGACTGACTCGAAAAGCTCGTCACTGGGCCACTGCTGTATGGAGTAATGTCTCTCAGAACTCTTATCTAGACTTTATTCAGGAATTTAAAGCCGTGTTCCACCATCCTTATCAGGATAAAGCCACTGGAGAGACCCTCCCACAAAGCTCAAACAAGGTAAACGTTCTGCCACTGACTTTTCTATTGAGTTTTGTACTCTCGCTGCTGCTGCTGGATGGCCCAAAGATCCACTTAAGGTTTTATTTAGACAAGGACTGAATGAAGAGATTCAAACCGAGTTAGCATGTAGAGACGAGAGTCTCAATCTTGATCAACTTATAAAGATGAGCATTCGTCTTCATCACCTTATTAGAGAACGTAAACCTAAAGGGAGAGCTTATGATCAGGCATTATCCAGAGTCAGCATTATTCCACATGGTCAGCATTATTCCAGAGAAGTGCAAGAACCCATGCAATGCGATTTCACACGGCTCACCCCTGCCAAGAAACAACGCCGCTGGAAGGAGGGACTCTGCTTATATTGTGGACAACCTGGACACATCGCCTTGAAATGTCCCAATAAACGCAAAGCATCATCACCGGGAAAGCACATGGATAACCATAATCCATGTGCTAATGCGGTGAGCCTGCCCACCATGGGTTTCATTTCTAAGTCCATCATTGTTCATGTGACTTTATACTGCTCTAATGGGTCCCTTTCTATTCCAGCGCTAATCGACTGTGGAGCTGAAGGCAACTTCATTCGAGGAGAACTAGTAAGGAAAAATAACATCGTTACTCACCCTCTCACGACCAGATACCGCATTTCCGCCTTAGATGGGGACCCCCTGGGATCCGGTATCATTGATCTTCAAACTCACCCTGTTCACATGGCCACTGCTCCCCATCACCATGAACACATCCAGTTTTATGTACTCGAGACTTCCAAATTCCAACTTATACTAGGGCTTCCGTGGCTAGAAAAACACGACCCAGTTATCTCTTGGAGAGAGCGGAAAATCATTTCATGGTCATCATATTGTAGTAGTCATTGCATTGACCCCACTAAGCTCAGCGTTTCTACCTCGTCCGTAGAAAGTCCGAATATTACACAACCCTTGAATATTCCTGAAGAATACAAAGACCTTGAGGAGGTATTCGGTAACCTGGCCACTCACAGATTACCTCCTCATCGGAGACATGACTGCGCTATCAATTTTATTGATAATCCTGTCCTACCCCGAGCCAAAGCCTATCCTCTTTCTCAAACAGAAGAGATAGCCATGAATCAGTACATCGATGAAGCACTCGAGCAAGGTATAATTCGACCATCCACATCACCCACAGCTTCCGGATTCTTTTTTGTTAAAAAGAAGGATGGAGGGCTTAGACCATGTATTGACTATCGCGCTATAAACAATATCAGCAAAAAATTTGTTTATCCCTTGCCTCTCATCCCGTCTTCTTTGGATACCCTGTGAGGGGCTCGAATTTTTACTAAATTGGACCTTAGAAGTGCCTACAATCTCATTAGAATCCGTGAGGGCGACGAATGGAAAACCGCCTTTATCACCACTAGGGGGCAGTATGAGTATCTTGTCATGCCTTTCAGCCTCAGTATAAGTCCCTCCGTATTTCAAGCCTTCATAAATGACGTTTTTAGAGATATTGTAGGTCAATACCTCCTAGTTTATATGGATGATGTCCTAGTCTTCTCAAGAAATCGTTCCCAACATATCAGTCATGTTTGTGCAGTGCTCCAACGCTTATTAGAAAATAAGCTCTATGTAAAGGCTGAGAAGTCTGAGTTCCATCTTACTAAAGTTGCATACTTAGGCTACATCATAAGCGCAGAAGGCATTATCATGGACAACTCCAAGATCTCAGTCATCACCAAATGGGCTCGACCTACCCCAGTCAAAGACGTTCCGAAATTCTTGGGCTTTGCTAACTTTTATAGGAGGTTCATAAAAAATTATAGTACCATAGCAGCCCCTCTCTCCGCCCTTCTTAAGGGAAAACCTAAGAGTTTAAAATGGGACAGTACAGCAGAATGTGCATTTAAGAACTTAAAGGAGGCTTTTACATCTGCTCCTCTTCTCCGTCAACCCGATCCTGAGCTCCCTTTTTATGTCGAGGTTGATGCATCCAAAATCGGCACTGGAGCAGTCCTATCCCAAAAACCCTCTGACTCTAGTCACCTCCACCCGGTCGCGTTCCAATCCCATAAGTTGTCCCCCACAGAACAAAATTACGGTATTGGAGATAGAGAACTTTTGGCCATAAAGTTGGCATTCGAGGAATGGAGACATTGGCTCGAAGGTGCCAATCACCCAGTCACAGTGTTCACAGACCACAAGAACTTAGAATATCTCCGTACCGCAAAATGACTCGATCTGCGTCAAGCCCGATGGCCCTTGTTCTTTGCAAGATTTGATTTTAAAATCACCTTTCGCCCCGGTTCCCAGAATGGGGTTGCTGACGCCTTATCACGTATTCACCCTGAAAGCCCTAGTGAACCTGAGGAACCAGAGAACATTTTATCTCCTCATGTGGTTGTCTCATCTATCCAATGGGAGATTGATGAGGAGAGTAAGGACGCCTTAAAGAACACTGTCGTGCCAGAACAATGTCCCGCTGATAAACTCTATGTCCCTATACAATTCCGGTCTAGAGTACTCACTTGGAGTCATACTTCCCTCACGTCCGGTCATCCAGGAGAAAGAAGAACTTTAAAAATTATATCCCTCCGCTATTGGTGGGAAACACTAGCCAATGATATCCACAAATATATAGCATCCTGTTCGGTCTGTGCCAAATGCAAAACACCCAAAACCCTTCCCGCAGGAAAACTGGTCCCGTTACCCATACCAGACCGACCATGGTCACATATAGCCATAGACTTTGTCACAGACTTACCACCTTCTGAGGGCTTCACTGTCATCATGACTGTCGTTGACCGTTTCTCAAAAGCTGTCAAATTTGTCCCCTTCCAGACCATTCCCACAGCTTTCCAGACAGCCAAGGCGCTATTCCTCCATGTTTTTAGAAACTTTGGAATACCTGAAAATATCCTTTCTGACCGAGGCCCACAGTTTACTTCTCATGTCTGGTCTGCATTCTTCGAGCACCTAGGAGTCACGGTCAGCCTCACATCCGGTTATCACCCCCAGACTAACGGTCAGTGTGAGAGGATGAACCAGGAACTGGCCAAGTTCCTTAGAATATATTGTCACAATAATACATCTGACTGGGCCCAATACATAGTCTGGGCTGAAATAGCCCAGAATTCCTTAGTATCCTCCGCTACTGGTCTCACTCCCTTTCAGTGCCTCTTAGGCTTCCAGCCACCTCTAGCACCATGGACGGCCACCACATCAGATATCCCAGCAGTAGACGACTGGATGCACTGCAGTGAGCAGGTCTGGGAGGAGACTCACACCCACATTGAAGAGACACTCCGTAAGAACAAACACTACGCTGAGACCCCAGCCTACGAAGTTGGAGATCGTGTCTGGCTATCTACCCGTGACATTAAGGGAAGTACCAAATTAAATGAAAAATATATAGGTCCTTTCCCTATTAATAAGAAAATAAAGGAAGTCACTTATAAATTGACACTTCCAGGCCATTATCGAATTTCTAATACCTTCCATGTCTCCTTGCTTAAGCCCATCGTGCCTGGACCATTGGAGGATTCTCCTCCCGAGGACAACCCTGAGCAGCAGTTTGACGGATCTGGCAACCACATCTATCCCATCCGCTCTCTGCTGCGATCCCGCTGCCGTGGTGGCCAGCTCCAGTACCTGGTCGACTGGGAGGGATATGGTCCGGAGGAACAGTCCTGGATCCCGGCCTCCGACATTCTTGACCCTGCCCTGCTGGCGGATTTCCATCGCAGTCATCCCACTCAACCAGCTCCCCGGCCCCGGGGGCGTCCTCGTGTATTCCGGCCGTCTGCTGCCGGCCATAGATCGTCAGGAGGGGGTGATGTCAGGAATCGCCGCCCTTCACAGAACTCCATCTCCCGGCATGCACCTCCGCTTCCTCAAACCACCTCCACCAATCACAGCACAGTCCGAAGGTCACAATCACTGGAATACTGAACAGCTGATACTCATCTCACCCAGTCTATATAAACTCTCATCTCCCTCACTTCTCCACAAAGTATTGCCAATTCATTGTCACTACCAAGCATTCTTTCTAGCCTCCTGTCTTGTCTTGTTTATGCCGATCTTGACACTCTGTTTTTGACCCTGCCTTTGCTTTCTGTCTTGGATACTTCTGCCTTATTGTTTTGATCTCTGATTTGACCCTGCTCTGCCTAGCGATGCCTCTCCTGCCTAGCCCTCCTGTATTTGTATGCCTTTGTCTGGTTCATGTCATTTGTGTATCGATCTGCATCTTCAGTAAACTTACAGTTTTTACATACTTCGGTCTCGTACTCCATTCCTCACATCCCCACAGCCCTGAAAACATCAGATCTGAGCCACATTAAGGCAAAAGATCAGACTTGAGTCACTTCAGCCTGGTAATGTGGGATTTACTTTGGACTAGATCATGTGGTCAAAACAATAATATGTAAAGGGACATTTCTGGTTTCACAAGTTTTGGCAAATGCCAGTAAAATCCAATTCAACCTAAAGACAAATTATTATACAGTGAAGCCCCGCCTATTTGCGGTTCAGCATTCACAGATTCACCTATTCGCAGAATTTTCTCTAGAACATATCTACTTATTATTTGCGGAAAACCAACATATTTGTGGTTTGTTCTCTAGAACATATGTACTGTACAACAGTTGGGTATGTGCACGCTCCAATACTCGAATGCTTTTGGTTGGCATTCGGATGGCTGTGCAAGGCCAGCTCTCATTGGCTGATCCGCACAACACACAGCCACTTTCGCGGGAGCCGTAGACCTGACTAGTTTTGCTTTTCTGTTACCTCTAAGATGCCCCCTAAATGCCCAGCTTCTTCTCAGGCATCCTGCACAAAGTGTAAGTGGTGAAGTGTAAGCAGCTCTCAGAGAGAGAATAGAGACAGAGAGAGAGAGAGAGAGAGAGAGAGAGAGAGAGAGAGAGAGAGAAGGAGACGGAGAAGGAGATAGAGAGAGCGAGTAAACTTTATTTTCTATGTCTTTACACGTGTTTCTGAAGTGTTAAGGATGATAGTTTAAGGCATATGGTTGGATTTAACCATCAAAAAGTACTTGTAAGCACTTTGGGGGGGGGTTACAAGCATTCGCGGATTTGTGCTATTCACGGTAGGTTCTGGTCCCTAACCCCTGCGAATACGGGGGGTTTACTGTATTTACATGCAAATGCAATCATGTTAGTCAGTGTAAGAAACTGAACTGAACCACATGGTTTACAAGAGCTATGAAGTAGACCAGTCCATTCATAGTCCTGCTTACACGCATGTCAACAGAGTCTGACTTTACAGCAGTAAACAACCACTCTGGACTCCACTGAAGTTTAACAATGAATGCATTGTTCAGTTGTTACTATTCATTGACACTGTAAGTGTTTACATGTCCCAATTGATCTCCAACACTATGTCTGGTATCTCATGTTTAAATCAGATTAAGCTTAGGTGAACTAAGACCTTAGTCAGACTATGACAGTTAGCTTTTGTTGTTCACATGATCATAAGATCATTAACACTCTTAACTTAAAGTCAATCCATTGGTGTACAATTAAAGACAGACACTGCAGTGCATGTCCCAGTTTTTTCAAAATATGCATGGAGTACATTAGTGATTTCTGTAGTATATATTTCTTTGTGTATGTTTTTAAAGGTCACACTTTGGTAGGTTTGTATAGTCGTGTATTCAATGTCTTGGGAGCTAAGCGTCTGACTGATAAGCAAAGCAGAATGTTTGCAGTCTTCATAAGTACTGACAGCGCCAGCAGTGCTCTCTCTGGGCGGGTAGATGGCGCTCTCACTCTCCCTATCACTCATACATTGCAATGTCCGCTGGCTCAGGCGTCTACTGATTGGTCCATTCAAAACTACAGACCTGCACTTTCCTCCGAGCACGTTGGTTCCCCAGGGATGGTGTATCAAGTGATAGTTCAAAAAGAGGTGGCAGCTGTATTGCACGCTACAGAGGAGACCTGTGCATGTCTTCACCCCCCTAGAGTCAGGGACAGTGCAAAGTGATGGGGAGAGTCACTAATGGGTTGGGTTAATCGGTGACTACTACATTGGGAAAGGGATAAAATTGTAAATGTAAAGGTGTCATGTGAAAGCTGAACCCTTCTTGTTTTCTACTCAGATTCTTCATTTCTGCCTTTGAGCTGCCATTTACTTCAAAAATTAAGTGTTAAAACATTTACTACATTACAAAATGAATCCATAGATCCAGTGTGACCTCCAAGTGCAGGTGTCGATTTTCAAATTCTTGAACTGACCTCTGCTCAACCAACCATGCTTCTCTACTTAAAATGACCCATCTTCTGCCCACTATGCTTCAATTCTTCAATTAGCTCTTCTGGCTGTGCTTCAGGCAGCCGTGGCCTGGTGGTAGAGATCTGGTCTTGTGACCAGAAGGTTGCAGGTCATGAATGAAGTGCCCTTGAGCAAGGCACCTAATCCCAAACTGCTCCCTGGGAGCTGTGGGTAGAGCTTTCCACCGCTTTGGGCACATGTTCTCACAGCCTAGTGTGTTCACTAGTGCGTTTCACAGATGTGTTAAATGCAGAGACCAAATTCTGTTGTGTGCAAATCACACCGGCAAAAGTTGAATCCTCAGCTTTTCAAATGACATAAGCTCCACCCACTATTCTTCAATTCTTCAACTGACTATTCCAGCATGTCCTTTCTTAATGACCGTTACAAGAAAGAAAGACATTATAGAGCTTTGACAAAACACAACTCAGGTTTTGTCAATGCACAAATTTAAGTGCACACATACAAAATGCTTTTGATTTTAAACGAATAAAGAGTTATTCTGACAAAAATATGATTACTACAATATCCCGCGGGATTGAATGGCATTTGTGCCAACATCCTCTAGAGCTTGACCAAAATTTCAACCATAATTATGAAATGACACATGAGTGGTTAGTTGGTTTCTGACGCTGAAAAAGGGATGTTCTGTCTGGTAGTTTGAGGCTAAGCTGCGAATAAAAAATAAATGCACTCAAAAACTGTGAGATAAGCAAAGATTTCAACTCACAGTATAATACAAACATCATAAAATAAACTGTACATTTCTGATTTATTTCAGATACGAGGTTTGCTGTGGTATCAAAAAATAAGCTTTATAGATGAACGTTCTGAAAATACAATTCAAAGAGGTGAAATACTGTATAGGGGAAATAATAACACCATTGTGATGGTGATGAATGTGGCTCTGAAGAGATCACACACTAGCAAGTCCTCCGAGTTTACCCCTATAGAGTGAACATGGGGCCTCAGCAATGCGAGGTTACCAGCTGGTTGCTAGGGAGACAGGAACTTGAAGCAGAGAAAAGAGAGGGAGAGAGTGATGTACATCTCCAGTTGTCACGGTGCAGAAAGAGAGAGAGAGAGAGAGAGAGAGAGAGAGAGAGAGAGAGAGAGGAGATGAGGGGAGGGGGGGTATTAGTTAATAGGATTTTGGCGGGAAAGTACAGCATAGGGTCTCACATCTGTTTTCCATTCAGGCATGGCACATCACACCACTCTAATGAACAAGACCTCTCACCCACTTATGTTAAAAACCTTTCAAGAACACACACACGTTCTTCTCAAATGTCAGGATGTATGATCATCTGCTGCACATACACTACCATCAAAGTTTTAGAACATCCCAATTTTTCCAGTTTTGTATGTAATATAATTCAGTTTAATGTCTGATTGACTCTAAAATGAAAGTATTGGAGTTAAATACGGTGTTAAATAATACATCACAGAATCAGTTTACAGACCAAAATGTGTCTAAACTTTTACACAAAGTGTCACCTTTGTCCAACATAGCAGCTCTGTGACATTCTTTCTACAACAGACATCAAATATTCTTCAGACAGTTCTTCACAAATCTGCTGCAGAACATCACATAAATGTTGGCACTTGTAGGTTTGCTTTGCTTTTCACTTCATCCCAAATCAGCTGGATGGGGTTTAAGTCTGAGACTGTGCTGTGTATAAACTACAGAAGTTTTAGAACACCCCAATTTTTCCAGTTTTGTATGTAAAATGATTGAATTTAGTGTCTCATTGACATTGTATAAGAGTTAAATAAGAACTCAGTGAATCAGTTTATAGACAAAATGTGTCTAAACCTTGGACACAAAGTGGCACCTTTGTCAGATATAACAGCCGAACACACTCATGACATTCTTTCTACAATAGACATCAAACATTCTTCAGACAGTTCTTCACTAATCTGCTGCAGAACGTCACATAAATGTTGGCTCTTGTAGGTTTGCTTTGTTTTTCACTTCATCCCAAATCAGCTGGATGGGGTTTAAGTCTGAGACTGTGCTCCACTCCATGTTTTCAAGCTGACCATCTTGTTGTTTTTTTCCTAGTTCTGGCAGAGCTTCGACTTCTGTTTTGTGTCATTATCTTGCTGAAAGATGAACCCCTGACCAACTAGGTGCCTACTAGACACGTTCTAAAACTTTTGACTGGTATTGAGTATATATTGAGTATAAAAAATTTTAACTGGTAAAATGCCAGGATTTTATTTTTAAAAAATCAGACCATGAACTTTTTCACCTTTAATGTGACTTTTATTTTGGAAAAATTAAAATAAGGAACTTAATTAATGTGGTTGCAAAAATATGGACACTGTTAAACTAATATTTTGTTGAAGTGCCTTTCAATTTATGAGAGCATTCAGACTTTTTGGTAGGAGGATGTTCTCCTGGTGAAGCCCTTCTATTGTCAATGTGGAGGTCAATTCAGTTGTGTGTAAATCACATTGGCAAAAAGCTGAATCACCATCCTTCCACTTTATGCACCACAAACCTGGATTTGTCTTGGAATGCAACCTTTTCTCAAACCTCCACACTGTAAAACATTATATCAGCTTCAACTTAAAAACTTAAGTTCAAAAGCTGCCTTAAAGTTTTAAGTTAAATGAAATCATTCTTTCTATTTACTTCAACTCAAGACTTTAAGTTGAGTTTGGCTTTGAATTCAGCTTTGAAGCTGATATGTTTTACAGTGCAATGTCCACTTATGGTGTTCCTCTGCAAACTGGAGATAACATTGAAGAACCTTGGTTAACAATGGCACCTTAACCATGTGTCTGCTTCACAGGACAGTGTTTGCTCATTGGTAATCCAATGTGCTGTGTACATAGAGGTTACATAGAGGTTAACTGGTCCATCAGAGATTTTGATTTATTTTTATAACCCAACCCTGACTTATACTTCTCAACAGATTTGTCCATGACTTGTTTGGAAATCTCCTTGGACTTCATGGTGTTGTTTGGTTAGCGGTGCCTGTTGCTTAACCCTCTGGAGTCTGCAGGTATTTCAGACACTCTGATGCAATCTAACATGCCTTGACTGTATTTTTTTTACAAATTACATCCATCTAAATTTATTTTCCCAAAGTGATACTCACACTTTTGTTCAGCAAAAACAACAGTGACCAAACAGTAAGAGTGTCATAAATCTATATTTTTATTAAATCTGCTAAAAAAGTTCTGTTTTCAGATGTGCTGATAAATAAAAAAAACACTCTAAACATTTCTAGCCAATACTTTTGAGCTCAGAACTGAATAAACAGAGGTGTTGGCTACACACTGCTCATTACAGTTCTTTTTAAGGCTGTTTTTTTCTAAAGCTTAACAAATGTGACTTGACCTGTGCTTGACTAATTCAGTGGCTCCTAGATTGAATATTTAGGAGATGAGTGTGAGATGAGTCTTTTGTTCAGGATCAGCTCAGGTGAGATGTCTTTGTTTGTTCAAATTCCACACATTCCAGGGCTACTGGAAACCACCAATGAAATGCGCAGAATTACCTTTTCATTATCATATGAATGACAGAGTGATTCATTTTGGCGAGAAAATATGCGCAGCTGCCTGAATCTGACAGAATCTGAATCACTATCACAGATGTGTGTCTGCTGATTTACGCTCCTCTCACAAGAATCTAAAAATATATTTCGATTCAAGTTATATATAATTGGAAAGCAGATCATTTAAGGTTTCCGGGGTATGTTTAGTTTTGTTTCTTGGATAAAATCTTTCAGTTATATGTGTTTTTGCAGAATTTCTGTTTTGTTCCCGCAGACAGGTCTGCTGACTCCAAAGGGTGGTGTTGCAGCATCTGTGGTCTTTCAGAAAAGGTGTGTATATACTGACAGATTATGTGACACTTAGAATGCACACAGGTGGACTTCATTTCATTAAGCATGTGACTTCTGAAGGTAATTGGTTGCACCAGAATTGTTTAAGGGCTTCATAGCAAACGGGGTGAATACATATGCACATGCCAATTTTCAGTTTTTGATTTCCAAAAATGTTTAAATATAAATAATTTCACTTCACCAACTTAGACTATTTTGTGCAGATGCATCCCAAACAATTCAGATTATGAAAACATTTAAATACAGGTTGTAATGTAACAAAATAGGTAAAAAGCCAAGGGGGGGGTGAATACTTTCATAAGGCACTGTACATGCAGCAAATCCAAGCCTGGGATGGTCATAAGATTCTGATATGACTGTATAGACTACATGCTATTTTTAAAATCTGCAAGTAAGGTATAGACTGCTTAAATAACTTTCATGGTAATTTTCAGCAAATTATTTCCTAGGAAAGGCTGTTTGTGGTCTGCGCAGCGAAGACTTAAGTGGTGCCTCATCAACATTTGGGGCCCCACACGCAGTGCGTGATCCACATGGGCGGAGCTCCAGCCCTGTATACACTACCAGTCAAAAGTTTTAGAATAGTTTTAAGATTTGCACCTAGTGTGTCAGAGGTTCATCCTACAGTAAGATAAAGACCCAAAACATACGTCCAAGCTCTGCCAGAACTACCTCAGGAACAAACAACAAGACGGTCAGCTTGAAAACATGGAGTGGAGCACAGTCTCCAGACTTAAACCCCATCAGTAGGGTGTAGTCGACCTACCCCAAATTCAGACCTCTGACACGAGGTGAGGTACAAAAGTTCGACTGGCAGAACAACAA
>BRDA01036959.1:0-17799 GCA_036984385.1 Crenuchus spilurus | reverse complement strand
TCTCTCTCTCTCTGTGTCTCTGTCTCTCTCTCTGTCTCCGTCTCTCTCTCTCTCTCTCTCTCTCTGTGTCTCTGTCTCTCTCTCTGTCTCTCTCTGTGTCTCTGTCTTTGTGTCTGTCTCTCTCTGTGTGTCTGTCTCTCTCTGTGTCTCTGTCTCTCTCTGTGTCTCTGTCTCTCTCTGTGTCTCTGTCTTTGTGTCTGTCTCTCTCTGTGTCTCTGTCTCTCTCTCACTCTCTTTCTCTCTCTCTCTCTGTCTGTCTGTCTCTCTCTGTGTTTCTGTTTCTGTCTCTTTCTTTTTGGTCTCTCACAGCTCTTTTTCACTCTTATTCTCATTCTCTGTTGCTCTCTCTGCTTCCTACAGCTGTTGTCCTGTCTCTTTTTCTCCCCTCTCTCTCTCTCTCTCTCTCACTGTGTGTGTGTGTTTGTGTGAATTTCCTACAACTCGCTCACTTTCTCTTACACACACACACACACACACACTTCCCTACAGCTCCCTGTCTCTCTCAGTCTCTCTAACTCGCTCACTCTCTCTGTTTTCTACAGCTCTCTCTCACACATACTCTAACACTTACACACACTCATCCCTAGAGCTCCCCCTTTTCTCTCTCTCTCTCTCTCTCTCTCTCTCTCTCTCTCTCTCTCTCTCTCTCTCTCTCTCTCTCTCTCTCTCTCTCTCTCTCTCTCTCTCTGTGTGACACATGTACTTTCCTCTCTTTTGCTGCAGGAGAGGAGGATTGTTATTGCTGGTTGGTGGCAGGCCAGCTGTTTCTCTCTCTCTCTCTCTCGCTCTCTCGTGCGCGCTCTCTCTCTCACACTCTCTCTGTGTGAAGGGCAGAGCTGAAGTGCTGATGAAGGTTTAATTCCTGCATTGAGTTCTCTATACACTCAGTCTCTTGTCTCTGGGTAGATTTCTGACATTTTACGAATCCACATTCAGCACCATGCATACGTCCAGTTGATTCTGTACACCTACCACACAGGTACACTTATAGGTGCTACTGTGTGCCATCTGTTGCTGTCTTTCTACGCCATTCATTAATGGAAAGAGTCCATCACATGACCACAGGAGTGAATGTCAAGTCTAAAAGTCAAATGCAGAGTAAAAGGGACATCAGAAGAGCTGGTAATGCCTAGGAAGCACCACTTTAGCTTTCATTAGTACGGGGGTCTACAAACCATAGTTGCTATTGAAGAGTGCATTTCTTTGATCTTTGAGTGTAGAGCCAGTGTTGCTCCTCCCCAGGTGAAGAAGACGTCGGAGGCCACTCTGAGCACCATCCAGGACATGCTGAACATGGAGGACTATGATGTGTCTGAAAGCTTCCAGCACAGCCGCTCCACAGAGTCGGTCAAATCCAGCGTGTCCGACACCTACCTCAGCAAACCCAGCCTGGCCAAGCGGAGAGCCAATCAGCAGGAGACAGAGCTCTTCTACTTTTCTGTGAGTATCTCGCACACGGCTGGGACAATATACTGAGTTAATAAGGTGCCTAATCTAATGTGTAATTTGTATCACCTTGACAGGGGTATCAGCATTATAGGCTTTCCAGTGTCTTACAGAAGCCATAGATCAGAAGCATAATGTCCACTTTCAGGGCTCCTGCCTGGTCGTAGTTTCGAGCAGTCGCAGTATTTACCTCGTAAAGGCACCTGTGAGAGCTCGCCTGGAGTAATTACATCATTTAATTATTGGTCTGATTACATTAAAATTGATTGTGTGTGTTGCACAGAAACTACGCGAGTATCTGGAAGGCAGTAACCTCATCTCCAAACTGCAGGCCAAGCATGATCTACTGAAGAGGAGCATAGCTGAAGGTGGGTTAATGAGTGTACCCATCGTTCCCAATTATCGATCACTTATTTAATATCTCTGTATAACTGCATCTGTCTCAGACTTCTGTCTCAGAATTCTGCCAGTGTTGAATCAAAACTGTTAGAGTTAAATTAACACTGAGGGTGTGAAATTGTAACACTCTCAGTGTTAATTTAACTCTTAATAGTGTTGATTTAACACTGGCAGATTTACTGTGTATATATTCATACATCAAAAATAGTTCATTTTTGTTCATAATTTAATTTAAAAAGGTACATGTTTACATCCATTACATGTAAATGGCATTTCAAGCCTTTTTTGTTTTAATGTTGATCAGTTTGGCTCATCAGTTGACCAATCAGTCACAGTAATATGATGGTCAGTAGTAGTTAAAGCTTGTCAGCAGATGGAAGCATGAAGTGCTCTAAAATCTCCTGGTAGGTGTTGACTTTGGACTAAACACCGTGGACCACCAGCAGCAGCTCAGACCAGCACAGAAACTGCACACTGGACTTCAGACACCCTGGATTGTGTATCTCTCAGACTGTAGGAGCTGATTTACAAATGAAATGTAAAACTAATACTGAGCTGCAGTCCATTTTTGGTTCTGCTTAGTTCAGGTAAGACGTTGTCTTGATGTGTTGATATTAGGAATGTGGCAGCTGAAGCTCTGAGAGATACACAGTATTTATACTGTTTATAGTCATTTACTCACAATCATAATGAAATAGTCTCATAATGTGAGATTCTGGATTTCATGAGGTATATAAACTCATCAACATTATATTCATCACACTTAAAGTGACATATTTCAAGCTTAAGGATTCTTTTAGCTTTTTGAATGAAACGTTTTTCATGATGATGGAATTTTTGTTTGACGTTTGTTTGATGTTACAACTTTTTTGTCATTTTGCTATTAATGTCACCATCTCTTTAAAAACTACAGTGTTATACAGTTATCTTCTCCCCATCTTTCTCTCCATATATCTCAGCATCTGTCGCACTAAATAGTAAATAAAAATTGTTTTTTGTCCCCAGGCTACAGAGCAGACATAATGACCACCAGGTAAGAGTCCTCCTGTCTCTGTTATGTGCATTGACTTTGTGTACTTATCAGGCTTTGCTGAACAACACAAAACAGATGTGATTGACAGGTTGATCTCTCTTTCTCTCTCTCTCTCTCTCTCGCTTTCTTTCTCCCCCTCACACACACCCTCTATCGCTTTCTCTCTCTCACTCTTTTTTTCTCTCTCTCACTCTCTCTCTCACTCTTTTTTTCTCTCTCACACTCTCGTGCGCGCTCTTTGTCTCTGGCTGTTTGTCTCTATCTCTCTTTCTCACTCACACACTCTCTCTCTCTCTCTGTCTCCCTCTCTCTCTCGCTTTCTCTCTCTCACACACTCTCTTGCTTTCTCTCTCTCTCTCTCACTCACACTCTCTCTGTCTCCCTCTCTCTCTTGCTTTCTCTCTCTCTCTCTCTCTCTCACACAAACTCTCTCGCGTGCGCTCTCTCTCTCTATCTGTCTCTCGCTCTCTGTCTCTCTATCTATCTCTATCTATCTCTCTTGTCCCCCCCCCCCCCTCTTTAGCCGTCGTCGAAACTCCCACAGCAGACACCAGGTAGCATCTCTGCCTCTCTGGGCTTCTAGTTACTCCTCATTTACCCTTGACCTGTTCTGAAAACTATATTTTTTTGTGTTCAGGATGCTGCGAAGGCCATTCCACGGATTGTAGAGAGCTGCATCCGCTACATTAACCTTTACGGTGAGCTACGGTTGTGAATTAGCCACAGCTGATGATGCTCAGATTTCACATTATAGGATTTCATGAGCAACAAACAAGCTGTAGTGTGATATTGTGACTTCCTCCCCAGGTTTGCAGCACCAGGGTATTTTCAGAGTGTCCGGCTCTCAGGTGGAGGTCAATGACATCAAGAACTCTTTTGAGAGAGGTTTGTAGACCTTACATCAGACTCGGTAATAAATGCACTCATGGTGGGTGAATGTACATCAGACTTTCTGTATCATTATCTCGTTTATTCTAAAGTCTCTCTTGACATGGAAACCTTCTTACGATGGCCATTATTTGCTCAGGAATGCATATTGTAACATACATACTGTACACTCAATGGCCACTTCATTAGGTACACTACACTAAATATCTATTTGAGCTCCACTGACCATAGAGATGCACTTACAGACTGTAGTTCATCTGTTTCTTTGTTTACTTTGTTCACCCTGTTCTTCAATGATCAGGACCCCCCACAGAGCTGGTGCTATTTGGCTGTTGAATCATCCTTATTACGACAGTGACACCGATGTGGTGGTGGTGTGTCTGTCCCCTCTATTAGACACGCCTACCTTTTGGTCTACCTTGTAGATGGAGAAAAAGTCCGAAACATCAGCTCAGCACAGTTTGTGTTAGTCCTCTAGTCCTGATACTGTTGGCTGGTTAGTGCATTTAAAACGTCAGCATCTCTGCTGTGTCTGATCAGTGCAACACACACTAACACAACCATCATTGTCACTGCAGCTGATCATGATCCACCACCCAAATAGCACCAGCTCTGTGGGGGGTCCTGACTAATGAAAAACAGGGTGAAAAAAGTATACACTGTGTGCACAATTATTAGGCAAGTGAGTATTTTAACCGTATTATCATTTTGAGGCATATTTTGTAACTCTAAGTTGGATAAACTTGAATGCTGAATGGATTTAAGCATAGCAGGTGATGTGTGTCTGTGCAATGAGGGAGGGTTTGGCTTAAGGAGATCAACACCCTATTTCAAGGTGTGCACAATTATTAAGCAGCTTTTTTCTTTAGGTCAAAATGGGCCAAAAAAGAGATTTAACTGACTCTGAAAAGTCAAAATTACCAGAAGTCTCTCAGAGGGATGCAGCACTCTTGAAATTGCTAAGATATTGGGTCGTGAAGGTTTTATGGACTGAAGAAATGAGAGTGACTCTTGATGGACCAGATGGATGGGCCCGTGGCTGGATCAGTAATCAGACACCAACAGGGTGGAGGTGGGGTACTGGTATGGGCTGGTATCATTAAAGATGAGCTGGTCGGTCCTTTTCGGGTTGGAGATGGGCTCAAAATCAAAACCCAAGCCTACTGCCAGTTTTAGAAGACACTTTCTTTAAGCAGTGGTACAGGAAGAAGTCTGCATCTTTCAAAAAGACGATGCTCCATCATGCTCCAGTGCATGCTGCTCAATGCATCCAAGTACGCCTCTGCATGGCTGGCCAGTAAAGGCATTAAAGATGAAAAATATGACGTGGCCCCCTTCCTCTCCTGACCGGAACCCAATGGAGAACTTGTGAAAACATGTGTGACATGTGAAAAAGTGTGTTTTTCATTTAGCTGCATAATAATTCTGCACAGTAATAGTTGCCTAATAATTGTGCACATACAGATATTCTTTAAAGAAAGCCCAAACTTCCCTTTTACTTTCTGAAACATTCATGTTTGAGGTTTATTGACATTTTGGATTAACCAAGAGCACTGTAGTTGGTGATTAATTAAAATAATCCTCAAAAATAAGACTTGCCTAATAATTGTGTATAGAGAAACAGATGGACTACAGTCTGTAAGTGCACATATATGGTCAGTGGAGCTAAAATGCATGATGAGTATATGTACCTAATGAAGTGGCCAGTGAGTGTAATATATTACATTCATGATTCCCTATTGTACACACGTCCACCACACATTACAGTGGTGAAACGAGCTTTACTCTGCTTTTTGGGATGCTTTTCCTTGGCCACAAAATAAAGACAGACCCAGAAAGCATCTGTTGTGCTACTGTGCAGCCATTCAAAGGAAATTCACCCTGACCACAACACTCGCGATTTTCTTTAACACGCCGAGTTGCTTTTGGCAGCAGCATGAGAAATGCCGATTCGTGCAATTACGAGGTTTCTAGCCGTCGTGCTGTCTGTTTCCAAGGCAACGACCCTCTGACAGACGAGGAGAACAACCACGACATCAACTCGGTGGCGGGTGTGTTGAAGATGTACTTCCGCAACCTGGACAACTCGCTCTTCCCCAAAGAGAAGTTCAACGACCTCATTGCCTGCGTCCGTGAGTGTGACCCCTCCTGCGTGTGTGTGTGTGTGTGTAGAGGAAGGAAAAGAGAGGTGTATGAAAGGGAGAGAAAGGAAATAGGAAAAGCATTCAGGATATGACAGGGTGCTAAATTCCTCAGTGTCCTAGGGAGTCAGGACAGCTGGTGTGTGACTGTGTATGCAGATAGAAAACAAGTTCTACACGTTTTTCATATTAGACATTGTTTTGTTTAAACACATACAATCACTGGCCACTTCATTAGGTACACACACCTTGTATTTACACTCAAAGTCTATTTGAGCTCCACTGACCATACAGGTGCACTTACAGACTGTAGTCCATCTGTTTCTCTGTCTACTTTGTTCACCATGTTCTTCAATGGTCAGGACCCCCCACAGAGCTGGCACTATTTGGGTGGTGGATCAAGATCAGCTGATGTGACAGTGATGGTGGTGTTGATGAGACACATCAGAGTTGTTGCAGATGTTTAAACACTGTGCACTCAGACACACCTGCCTTGTTGGACCAATTTATAACGTGTGTTGGTCCTCTAGTCCTTTACTGATGCTCACCGGACACTGTTGGCACAGTGACACTGACGTCAGCTGCTCTGTTGTGAATGATCCACTAACACACCACCACTACGTCATTGACAGTGTAGTTCTGATCCACCAGCTCTGTGGGGGGTCCTGACCATTGGAAAACGGGCTAAACACAGTATACAGAGAAAGAGATGCACTACAGTGTGTACACTTATATGGTCAGTGGAGCTCAAATGGACAATGAGTGTACAAGTTATGTGTACCTAATGAAATGGCCAGTGAGGGCATGATGTGGATTTCTGGTGATGAAGACTAAAATGTCACTTTTGCATACAGTATATGGCAGCTGTGCCCAATCATGGTCCTGCCACCCTAACTCCAACCTTAGTCTAACATACTTAATCCAGGTAAGACAGACCCTCTGAGCTATCCAGCATGGTACCATGATCGGGCACCCCTGTTCTATACAGTTTGAGAATAGGACTGAAGTCATGTTTCACACGTTTGGCAGGCACAGAGAACTTGTACGAGCGGTCCCTGTCCATACGGAAGATCCTGATGACATCACCACGTCCTACTCTCGTGATCATGAGATACCTTTTTGCATTCCTCAACCAGTGAGTGCACCTACACACACACTAGCTTCACAATATAGCATTGTTAATTATGAAAATGACCTCTAAACAGTGGCGCTATGCTTTTATCCAGAGTGACGTACAACAGTGTTTTGTTTACATTAAGAGAATTATCTCAGTCCAAACTAGTCTTCAGTTCAGACACTGTTAGTACTAAACCATCACTAATACCTAGAAAGAAGGAAAGATACACAATTATACACAATGTAAGAGCATTACAGTGCATTACAATAAGTGTTTTAAACTAGTGCTCACTTAAGTGACTGTAGATGCACCACCATCATCACTGATGGAGAACATTTTTGAGCAGAACGATGCAGATAAACTAAGTGCCAGTTTTCACACCGGAAATTAAATCCATTGCCTGTTCTGCGCCAAGAGAGAAAGAGAAAAAGGAGAGAGAGAGAGACTCAGTGTGAATGACAGAGGGAGGGAGAGAGGGGGCGTGTGTGAAAGGATGGGTAAAGGTGAAAAGAGAGAAGGTGTGATTTGCTGCTCTGCAATCTCATCTCTCTCTCTCTCTCTCTCTCTCTTGCTCTCTCGCGCTCTCTCTTGCTCTCTCGCGCGCTCTCTCTCTCTCTCTCTCTGAAGATGAATATCAAGGCAGTACAAACCTACAGCATATCTATATCTTTATGAATATTTGTGTTGATTTACAGATTTGGAGAGTTCTACATGAACAAAGCCAGTCACACTTCTTGCTAGTGATTCTCAACATGTCTCGCTCCTCTGCAGTAACCTCCACGTCTTTCTCAGTTTGTCTCAGTACAGTGACGAGAACATGATGGACCCTGGGAACCTGGCCATCTGTTTTGGGCCGACCTTGATGCCCACGCCAGACCTGCTGGACCAGGTCTCCTGCCAGGCTCACGTCAACGAGGTCGTCAAGACCATCATCATCCACCACGAGACCATCTTCCCTGATGCCAAAGAGCTGGAGGGGCCCGTTTATGAGAAGTGCATGAGCAGCACAGAATACTGGTGAGAGTTGTGGATGTGTGGGCACTAGGGCTGCAATAATTATTAATTAACACTCTGCCATATATTTGTTTACTTAAATCCCCTCTATAATGCTTTGGAGTGTAAAAATGGGTGGCACAATATGGCAAAACTGTGGCAATGCAGATATTCGATTCATGATGTCATCTAATAGAATTACAATCAGCATCAGTCAGCTCACTACAGGACTGTTTAGCTAGCAAACT
This sequence comes from Crenuchus spilurus, assembly GCA_036984385.1. NCBI lineage: Eukaryota > Metazoa > Chordata > Actinopteri > Characiformes > Crenuchidae > Crenuchus > Crenuchus spilurus. The sequence goes on along the minus strand of BRDA01036959.1, from coordinate 9,534 downwards.
AAAGTCTGAAGTCAAGCCTGTCCATTGAGAAAAGAGCAGCAGGATATTCCTATTAGATAATAGAGGAGCCAGTCATGTGACCAGAAGGCCGCTGGTTTGTACCCTCGAGCAAGGCACCTAAACCTCAACTGCTCCCAGGGTAACGTAGATAGAGGCTTTGGGCAGCTGTGTCTACTGCCCCCTAGTGTTCACCACTGTGTTCATTAGTGTTACCTGCTCAAACACATCTGATTGTACTCGTGTGTTCTTTGTCAGGGTGTGTTTGCGTAGGGAAATTACCCAAATGTGCTGGACACCAGACCTCCAGGAGCAGAGATGCATTAGTGTATGAGGCAGAGGAGGATATTTGTGCGGTTTAAGCAGCATGTTGTCTGTAGTTTGTCGTCTGAGAGGCCTTCCATCAGTGATCTCTCGTTCTGTCCTCCAGTGAGAGTCCATACAGTGAGCCGGGGGCGTTTGAAGAGGGAGAGCAGGATGGTGGCACCGAGACACAGACCAGTGAAGAGGGTAAATCAGAACCAGTGCACACATTTAATAGCATTGTAATTTACTGCCTTTGTCACAAATTATGTAATCACAGAGGGGAAAAAATGACACTGATCAGCCATAACATTATGACCACCTCCTTGCAGCTACACTCATATACTTTGTTCACGCTGCTCTTCAATGATCAGGACCCCCCACCCAACAGAGCTGAGGGATCATTCTCAGCACTGTAGTGACACAGATGTGGTGGTGGTGTGATGGTATGTGTTGACGGAGTGGATCTGCTGCAGTTGGTAATATTTCTCTGTGCTTCAGAAGGGGAGCCAGTGGAAGCCATCGCAAAGTTTGACTATGTTGGACGTTCGGGCCGAGAGCTGACGTTTAAGAAGGGCTCGACTCTGCTGCTCTTCCAAAGAGCCTCGGAGGACTGGTGGGAGGGACGACACAACGGCACTGACGGGCTCATACCACACCAGTACATCAAACTGCAAGAGTGAGTGCACCCTTAGCAAAAGGCAAAAGTATTGGGACGCCTGCTCATTTATTGTTCATTTTGGGAAAAGTTTAACTCTTCCCAAAAGTATTAGACGGAGCAGAGAACACTGCTTCACAGCTCAAGGCTGTACCCGTCTAGCCCAGCTGGCATTAAACATGGCACAAATAGGTTCATGTTTAGTTCTATTCTATTGGCAGTACTTCTCTGCAGGCACTAGACAATCTGTGTGTGCATCAACTTAAAGCAAGTATTCATTAGAATTGGTGTCCACGAACATTCAGACATGTACTGTATCATATCACATGGGTTATTCTGATCTGATGCTCGTTACATCAGTTATAATTTAGGGGTTCACTGAGTTGATCTGATGGAACTGATTAACTAACCCATTAGCTGATGAGTTAATGATGGATGGATTACAGATGGAGGGATGGAATGGTGGATAGATAAGCTAATGTTCTGCTTGTTGTCTGTCTCAGGGAGGAGGCCATGTCAGACACACTAAGTCAGAAGGCAGACAGTGAGGTCAGCAGCACTCCTACAGATGAAGTCAGCTCCAGGAGGTCCCTGACCTCCCCCACTGAACCTAGACTGCCAGAAACCTTCATCAGCCGGTGAGCAAGCAAATACACACACACACACACACACACACACACACACACATGCATTCTTGAGAAGTTCTTCAGTCCACATCAGTTAAATGGAAAATAATGTGAACACCTACTCACAGGCTGACAAACACACACACACACACACATGCTGTTTCTCAGAGATGTATTTGCTCATGCATGATGGTCACTACAGTGGACACCCAGTTTACTGCTGGATTTGGACGGCATTTGGTTGTATCAGGTGGGTTGTGGCTGTATTCGCTGAGGTTTTGAATGTACTGGGGGGTTTTGGTTGTACTGGGTTTGGTTTTTCTCATAATTTGTGTAAGAGCAGCTGTGAGGAGTATGAGGAGCAAAAGGAAATTCCAGAGTGGCATTGTGCTTGCCAGAAAAGCAGCTCGAGTCACATGATTCATGGCATTAAACACAGACACACACAAAACAGTCTCAGCACACAGAGGTCTTTCAGTGAAATCATTATCTTCTCCATCTCATTAGTCACAGGAAGAGGACGGAGGCACTCCTGCGCCGTGTGCCTGGTCGTCTCAGTGATGGCCACTGCCACGGTAATGGCCTAGAGCGCAGTTCCCCCCCAGTGACGGTTACAGTGACGGGTCACTTCAGCCCACGAGAGCTACTGCGTGGGCACACTGGGCCACAGGACAGCCCTGAGCAGTTGCGCCGGCGTGGGGTTCACCCCATCACCACCACGCCCACTTCCAACACCACCAATGGCACTCTGACGTCCAGCATCAGCCGCCACGAGTCTCTCCGCAGGGAGAGAGAGCGGGAGAGCCCCCCAATTCGCCAGTCACCCTCCGCTCTGCACTGCAGCCTGCCTGAGCAGAGGACCCGCACGCTTAACCCGCACACCATGGCACAGGTCAGTGATGGGCATGCATACAGTCTATAAGCACACACAGATCAGACACTCTGTGTACTTACTGGTCCCTACATTAGCCGAATAATAATTATTATAATAGTTATATTACAAATTAGCCGAAAAGATTGATGTCATGCATGTGTACAGGACATTGAAGAGACCATGAGCCTGGCGCTGAGTGAGCTGCGTGAGCTGGAGCGGCAGAGCGGGAAGCCAGCCGCCCCGGACCTGGTGCTGGATACCTTGGAACAGGTGAAGAGCAGCCCCTCGCTTCCCTCGGGTTCCACCCCGTCCAGTCTGTCTAGTCCAAGCGACTCGCCCAGCCCACTGAGCCCCCACAGCCCCCTCCCTCCTCTGCCTCCACTGCCCGGACCCTCTTCGCGTCGCTGCCCCGAGATCCCAGCCTCCTTCCTGCCGGCCGCCTCGCCTCGCATGGGCGTGACGCTGCGCCCCCCGGCCTTGCGCCCCAAACCCCCCGTGCTCCCCAAAGCCAACCCTCCGCCCTCACAGCAGCCACCCACCCCACCCCAGAACTATCCCGCCGACAAGTCCGGCACCATGTGAGCCCGGCCCCTCGGCGGGCCGAACCGGAGGAAACAGGGTCCAGACTAAAGCCTGAGGATCAAGGGTTAGACAGGGTGATTCTGTTAATAAACGAATACACGGTATGGCCGATAGCTAGCTTTAAACGCAAGAACGGTCAGATAGAGTTAGTCTACGATATTATAATCATTTAATGTGTCGTCAGGGTGATGTGTGCGTGTGTGCATATTCTCTAAAGTGACTAGGACTTTTAACTGTGTCTGTGTGTAGATACGTTTATAAGGAACACATTCAGAGAAGGAGAGAGAGGCTGCTCGGGATTTGTACAGGAAGCATTGCGGTTTTGGGAGTCTGGCTGTGGGAAGTGTAGTTTTCTTTTTTTCCTTCGGTGCAATGTATTTCCAGTGCTTTGATTTTGTATTTGTTAGGCCTTATTACCACAGAGGGATGTGTTCTCCCTGCCAAAAACAGGGCCATTCTTAAAACGTTGCTGCTGCTTTCTTTTTTAAGTAGATTACCTGAGTTGTAGGAAGTGACACAGGTGCCTCATGGGAAAAGGGTTATTCACATATATAGGATTTTAGGTGTCTTGATGGTGAATGTAGTTTTTAAGCCACACAGTGCACCTATAGCCTCCAAGAGAGGGCGGGGCGATTAAAGAACACCGAATGTATTAAAGGAGCAGTAAGTAAAGTTGTCTGTTAAAAAAAAAAACAATGTAATATTATGGTGTTTTGGTGTGTAATCTTGTATGTTGATGGCCCATCCATAGGGAAATGCCTTTCTTTTCTTGAGTGGTCATTCGAATCTGTGGGATTCCTCATATACCGTTGTTGCAAGAAACAATAACAAGAAAAAAAAACTACTTAGTGCTCCTTTAACTGAATGTTCCACATTTGTTCACTCTGATACCACACCTAGCCTTTATCACCAGATAAACCTCCCCGTTTACCGTGGTACGCAACCCGAGGCCTGATTGGACGGTGCAGGACCAGACATTCTGAGGGCACACGTGTGTACTTTATAGCTTTAAAGAGACGATACATGGCTTCTTGCTGCAGAAGTGGAACTATACTCCGGGTCCTGGAAAGAAAGCTGTGGAAGAGATGGAAAAGCATCGGCAAGGACGTCGTGTCGGACCCTGGGACAGCATGACCTCAGCCATCAGGCCACACCCTCCCTCAGGTTGTCATGGTAACGCTTCCATTCTGCCACTGCTGCCCAGAGGCCCAGTAGTGAACGCCATTCTGATTTTCAGCCTGTACTTCCAGTGTGTGTATGTGTGTGTGCGCGCGCATGCACGTAGGGCACTCTCTTTTGCAAAATAGTGTCTAACAGGCTCTCCTGTGTGTTGGCATGCTTGTGCGTTTGGTGTTTCCATGTAAAAGTGCAGTGGACTGCACTTGGGTGCAAGGCCCAGTACAGAGTGCTGCGATGGATTATTCATGTCTGCCATGAGAGCGAGAAGAGTGAACCGAGCATGTGCAGTATCACACAGGAAGAATTACCTTGAGTGTGTTTGCAGGCAGTTAATCTGATAACTGCAAAGAATCTGATTATGTCTGAAAACGGTTCAGTGCGTTTACATGCACTTAATAATCCGATAACTGCAAAGAATCTGATTTTGTCTGAAAATGGTTCAGTGTGTTTATACTCAATAATCCGATAACTGCAAAGAATCTGATTATGTCTGAAAATGGTTCAGTGTGTTTATACTCAATAATCCGATAACTGCAAAGAATCTGATTTTGTCTGAAAACGGTTCAGTGTGTTTATACTCAATAATCTGATAACTGCAAAGAATCTGATTATGTCTGAAAACGGTTCAGTGTGTTTACATGCACTTAATAATCCGATAACTGCAAAGAATCTGATTTTGTCTGAAAACGGTTCAGTGCATTTATACTCAATAATCCGATAACTGCAAAGAATCTGATTTTGTCTGAAAACGGTTCAGTGCATTTATACTCAATAATCTGATAACTGCAAAGAATCTGATTTTGTCTGAAAACGGTTCAGTGCATTTATACTCAATAATCTGATAACTGCAAAGAATCAGATTTTGTCTGAAAATGGTTCAGTGTGTTTATACTCACCTAATAATCTGATAACTGCAAAGAATCTGATTATGTCTGAAAATGGTTCAGTGCGTTTACATGCACTTAATAATCCGATAACTGCAAAGAATCTGATTTTGTCTGAAAACGGTTCAGTGCGTTTACATGCACTTAATAATCCAATAATTGCAGAAAATCTGATTTGTTGAAATCTATTTAATACATTTATATGCACTTTAATTTTCAATCAGTTCAGTATTCCATGTCAACATGAGTAAGACAGTAATCAGATTTCTGCTCTACAACCAGCCAAAAACTAATAGAAGACGAAGCATGACACCACTTTTGTAAACAAAGACCCATTTTACCCGCAAATACTGTTTTTTTATGGTTTTGAATATCATGTAACACCTCACTTCTTACAGCTTTATCACAAAGACAAAGTCCAGCTTTTTTTGAATGAACATTTACTTTTTATTTATTTTATTTTATCTGTACAAGTGTACCTGTTTGGGTTTTCTCCCAGCTAGAATATTCAACGTTCTTCATTTTCTCAATCATGTAGGGTTTCAGCATCAAGTGTTAAGTTGCTGATTTAAGGTCTGCTTGATGTTAGTGGGACAGCATTCTGTTTTCACACATGATCAGACTGAGCATAATGAGTAAGAGTATACATGCGCCAAGAAATCCCACTTCTGAGATCAAATTCGACTCTCTTAATCAGATGTCTTCATCAGATTTCTAGGCCTTAATCTGAGCTAAGAAATCAGTGTATGCTGTTTACATGACCACTTGAACCATCGGATAAGTTCAGAAATTGGATTATTATCAGATTATTAAGTGCATGCAAATGCACACGTGTGTTAGCCAGTACAGAGAATGACTGTGTGTGTGTGTGTGTAGAGTGATTTCTCCAAGGATGTAGATGTGTTTGAAGGTGAGGGGTTGCGTCAGCAGACAGCGTGAGGCCATGCGTCTACCAAACAGCCATGTGATCACTTTTTTTATGCACAAACAAAATGATTGTTTATCACTTTCCAGATTGTTCCTCTCTTGAACTTTTCTTTTCTACCTGCAATATTTTATACTTATTTATTGATTCTCCTCTTAAGTGGGTGTAGATGTTTGTTTTTTTTTTTGAGAGGGGGGGCGGGGTCCTTGTTTCTACTGGTGCTTTCTCGCGTGACGGCGTGTGTGTGCATCCCTGCGTTTGCTGCCGTTTCAAACTCTCCCCACCACTGACACACACACACACAAACACTCTCACACCCACATACACGCTGTGTGTTCACGCGAAAGTGCCTTCCAGGACGTATGTTGAGTGGAGGAGCCTGTTCTGTTAGGGGATGTGTGCTCCTGTCTTTCTCTGAAGCGTCGTTCCAAGAATGAAGTAATACGAATAGAGCTCTTTCCAAACGTTTAACCTTTGAATGAATCATAAATTATGTACATTTAACCCATAGTGATGTTGCACTTTTTATGTATAGGACTGTATTTGGCATGTAGCATTATATCATGTTCCAGTGCATTTTAAAAAGGTGTCAAGAACTGAATGTCTTTGAAATAAAGTAAGTTCATATGTCTCACTGTAGGGTCGAGTGCATTTTTACAAACTAACAATAGTACGGCACCTAACCCACAACTGCTCCTCAGGCGCTACAGTAGGTAGTGCTCCGGATGTGTGTCTTTTCACTGCCCACTAGTGTGTGTGTGTGTGTACAATATAGGTCTGTCTCAATACCTAGTGAGCTGTGTAACTAGACAGTATCTATGTCGGCAGCTATCTAATTAGTCTTAACACATCTGCCCTTATAAGACGGATAAATCAAATACTCTAGTTAATAGTAATGACATCACTTAGTCCCGCCCACCTGCATTTACTTCCCTCAGCTACATCACCAACATAGTTCTGCTCTTGCAGCTTTTATAGCAATTTTAGTAGAATTAAATGTAATAATAACAAATGCATGCATCACGGTGCTCTCCTGCACCCTGTTGCATTGTGGGATCTCCTTAACAACTGATACTCTCTCGATATTCAGTCAAATTAAAGTCTCTCAGTTTCATTTTGAGCTATTTAAGTGACCGCCGCCTTCTCAGGGGTGCATATTGTGACATATCATGCTGTCTATGTACAGAGCTCACTAGGTATTGAGACCCTGTGTGTCCAAATATTTGTGGACACCTTTTCTAATGAATGCATTCTGCTGCTTTAAATTGCTTTCTTTGCTGACACAGATGCACACATCTTGTCTATTCCTATTAAGTACTGCCAATAGAATGGGACTAAACATGAACCTTTGATCATCATCACTAATACTGTTGTTGCTGAATGCAATCAAATCCTCACAACAAATCTAGTAGACAGCCTTTCCTTAAACGTAGAGACTCCAACATAAGCAGGATAAACTCTTATTGTGAAACAGTGAATGAGGTACTGGTACTTTTGTCCAGTTTAATAGCTTTTACATGCCCCTACAAACTGTTTACTATTCGATCGCAGCCTTTGGGCCCCCTGCTCTGCAGAGTTTAATATTTTTCCTGCACTAACACACCTGTTTCAACTCATCAGCTAATTACTAAAGCTCTTAATGAGATGAATCAAGAGCAGGGAAAATACAAATATCAACAACGGAGCCCGAGCTGACGCACACACAGATCCACTCATAATATAACTCCTGTTCTTCTCCCAAAGCAGCAGCGCTTGTGTTAAAAATGCAGGAGGGCTGAAGATGCATTTAGACCTCACATGGGGCCCACAGCCAGGGAGTGCACGTGAGTAAAGCGCACACACACACACGTGTATAACACTCAACATCCCACTACATGCATCCTCTTACACAACAGAGTCTGAAGTCTCCTCAAATAGATGTGACTGGGTATTCACTATAAACTGCTGAATTAAAAGTAATCCAGCTTATGTAAAGGGCAGCAGGCTTGGTGGTTGGCACACTCACCTCTCAGCGCTAAGGTCTTGGGTTCGATTGCCCATCTGGGTGGAGTTTCCACCATATTCAAATTTTTGAAGATAAACTCGCATAATACAAAGACATATAAGCATATTATGACCACCCCTGGGACTTTACAGATGCCATGTGACAGGGTTTACTGCCGGTGAGCACAGAAGTCAGTTGTAGCAGAGTGTAAAACCATTAGTGAGTGATATCCATGATTATAGTGCACCTGTGAAGCATGGTGGCGGCAGCATCTCAGAAACCACTCACTTGGTGGGATGTTCTAGAGCTGCTCTAGTGAAGGTGCACTGAAAATGGACTTCTTGCCCAATGAGCCATTGATGCTAGATGGGGAAAAATGACTCAGGTGAGTGATACACAGCTATCGACACACCACAGTGGACCATTTAACCTCTATACTAAAATAATATCTTCTTAATTTTAACAGAATTTTATTTTAAAACAAATGGAGATCTGGTTTCAGTCACACTGAATGAAGTGCAGAATTATAGTATTTTTACATTTACTGTTAGGCTTTAATTGGTCAGATGAGTAAAATGTGAACAGCTCATGTTAGCTGATGACAAGAGGAAATTAATTTAGCAGAGAATGCGTTTAGATCTAAATCTAACATGAACATTGCCTGTTAAACCCATTACAGTTCTAATATTATTCGTTCATGTACTCAACAGTCTTAAAACGTCCTGGCTTTAATGTTTATGATAGAAATATGCTCTGTAAATAGCCTTCTGTCTGGATCTTCTTAATACCACACATAGGGAAGCTAACAACTGTTTTATCTTTAATTCTGTCTTTTCACTGATTCTCAAAGTCTCTCTGCAGAACAATACAGCTATTTATTCTAACTCCTCCTAATGGTGTTGCTACTTACTCCCTGAAAACTTGTGAATATCAATTATCATTAGGAGAAGACCCCATGTATCCATTAGTACAGCCATTTTAAGCCATTTTTGGAATCGATGCGTCTTGGAGCTGGCAGCCAGTTTAAATATGTATCACCTAAAACTGAAAGAGGCTGAATCTCTGGTGGCCCATAGATTAGCTATGCAGCTTCATTTTACTGTAAAGTCTTTAGGACAGAACAACTAGTGCCTGAATACTTTGCATACATAGAACTGATCTAGTATATTGTTTGTATTAGTAACATTACTGTACTTGAGTTTTTCCTGTAAGTGTTCTACATTATACTTTTACTTTAACCGGAGTCATTTAGAAGTTATTAAAGGGGTACGTTAGGTTCCTCTGCCAACCTCGGACCCTCAACATTACCCACCACCATCAATTACACTGAAGTAGAAATGAACTCCTGCTACAATAATCAGACTGATGTCATTCCCAAGACGAACTGACGCTGTATTGGCCGCAAAAGGAGGCCCTACACCTACTAATGCTGCTTGACCTTAGTGCAGCCTTTGACACGATTGACCATACTATTCTAATAGATAGACTAAATAACATGGTTGGAATTACAGGAACAGCCCTT
>BRDA01036958.1:0-26908 GCA_036984385.1 Crenuchus spilurus | reverse complement strand
CTCTCTCTCTCTCTCTCTCTCTCTCTCTCTCTTTCTCTCTCGTTCTATCTTTTCCCCTTCTATCTCTTACCTCTGTCTCTCTCTCTCATCCCTTTCTCCCCCTCCTCTGTCTCTCCTCTCTCTGTCTACCTCTTCTCTCTCTCTCTCTCCCTCTCTCTCTCTCATCCCTTTCTCCCCCTCCTCTGTCTCTCCTCTCTCTGTTTACCTCTTCTCTCTCTCTCTCTCTCTCTCTCTCTCTCTCTCTCTCTCTTTCTCCTCCATCTCACTCCCCTTTCTCTCTCTTTCTCTGTCTCTCCCAAACCATCTCTCTCATCCCTCTCTCCCGCTCTTGTCTCTCTCCCCTCTCTCTTCTCTTTCTCTCTCTCTCTTTTTCTCTCTTGTTCTATCTCTCCCCCTTCTATTTATCACCCCTGTCTCTCTCTCTCATCCCTGTCTCCCCCTCCTCTGTTTTGCTCTTCCCTCTCTCTCTCTCTCTCCCTCTCTCTCTCATCCCTTTCTCCCCCTCCTCTGTCTCTCCTCTCTCTGTCTACCTCTTCTCTCTCTCTCTCTCCCTCTCTCTCTCTCATCCCTTTCTCCCCCTCCTCTGTCTCTCCTCTCTCTGTTTACCTCTTCTCTCTCTCTCTCTCTCTCTCTCTCTCTCTCTCTCTCTCTCTCTCTCTCTCTCTCTCTCTCTGTGTGTATTAAAAGCATGTTTGGAGTGCAGTGATTTGACTATGTGCTCATCGTCACAGCTTTAGTTGAGGATCGGCTGGTATTCCCTTGTTTTACACATTTCTGCTTCACTTGGAACATGTAGAGATTGAACATGGTTTGGCATATTCTTTGAACTGTTCATCTGGTGTTCTTTAGAAGAAGAAGGCTCACTGTCCTCTAATTTACTCTCTGTAATCAGGACTATTTTACTGGCTGCTGTCGTGACCCCTCCCTTTCCTTTAATGCAACATGTGTTCTTTCTTTAGACCGCTCTTACGTAGATTCTTACGGAGAGAGAGGGAAATGAGAAGGACTGAGGGGAGGATGAGTTATTCATCTTTCTCCACAAGTCAGTTTTGAGCAAAAAACACCTCATCGACATTACTTTAATGTCACAAATACTAAGCAACAGCATTCTCTTAAACATTCTCTTTTAGCTGATTTTATACTACAGCTGACATTCAGTGTGTCTTGTGTTCATGTTGTCAGAGCCTTATAGAAGTGCAAAACGTGGGTTTTTACATGTGCGTCTTTGAAGAGGCTGCTTCAGTATGCAGTACATATGGGTGAGTGTACATATGGGGGTTCGTGACTTATAAAAAGCAATAGGAAAGTTAATTAGAAGGCTTCTACTAAGACAGCTCCATTAATCTAGCTGATGGTCTACTGCTGTCATGCACTTGTGTTTTTGGTGGAGTAAAGCGGGTGGTGGGGCATGTGGATGGGTTTGTAGCTGTACTGGATGAGAAATGAAAAATTGCACATACACGTACATATAGTGCTTATTTGGTTCCTTAAAGAACCATGTTTGAAAAAGAGCACTTTGAAGGTTTTTCTAAACTAAAGAACCTTCAATTGAAGCCCATTCTTCAAGGGTTCTTTAGGAAAAGCGATGATTTTTTATGGAATCTAGACAATGCAAAAAAATCTAGAACCATGGCATCTTATGGAATTATGGAATGAAACTGGCATCAATCACAGAACTTGTTTTGGCACCTATGTTCTTTTTGATGCTCTTCAGTAATCAATTTGATGTGTTCATTTCCATCAGCAACACAATTGGTTTAACGTAATGACGTATAACTTTTTAAATCTGAATTTCTCAATCTGCTCTGTCTAAGAACCCACCCTTTTGCATTGTTGCAGAATCGTTGCGCATGTTTTCAAATGCTTTGCTGAATTAAACAGAAGCCTTAGAATGAATGATGTAACCCAAATTCTGTCTCAAACGAATCCCCACCGCTAAAAGAGTTCCAGACTCTTATCAAGAAGAAAAAAGCTTGTTCTTTCATATCACCAGCCAACCATCTTACCTGACAAGAGCAATTAGCATTTCACCCCAGCTGCCTTTGACCCAGGGATAAAGATATGCAGGACTGTGATTTGGAGAATTCCAGAGCTTTGCAGGATCACAGGCTGCTCTTATTGGTCGTGATAGGCCTTGACACGGAATGCTGCCACTGGAATTCCTAATGAGGATGAAGGAATCACTCCACGTTCCTTTACCTTACCGCACTGTTAGTGTACACTCTGCTCTCCGTAGCTCTAATTAGGGAGGTTGTAGGAGTGAGAGAGGCGGAGAAGTGTCTTGAGTGAAGGGATAGTGAGGAAGAGGGTGAGGGGGTGTTGGGATATGACCTTTGGGATGTGACTTGTTATGATGGTGATATGTGTGCAGATGCTGCAGTGTAAGGCAGATAGGAGGTGTTGAGAAGATTGAGCCTGGGGGACCTCTCACATGTGTCTGAACTGTAATTACAGTGTGCGTCCCTCAGTCCATCACTACTCTGAGCTCTGTGTATATATAAGCAGGGTTTTTTAATGAATAGTTAATGCATTCTAATGTGAACGGATGTCGTTTTCACAGTGCAGGTTCTGAATGAAATGAAACAATGTTTTTTAATTTTAAACCCATTCAGTGTACAGACCACAAGAATCGCATACATCTGTGGCTGCATCTGAACAGCTCAATATCAGTCTCCTTGTTTTATGCTGATCTGTATCTGCTCAGTGAAGGTCTGACAGATCTGACTCCATTATGGATCAAAATGACTAACAGCTATTCAATCGTTACAGTTTGACCTAATCAGTGCCCCAAATGCTGTATGCTTTTATTACCATATTTACTGAATGAAATACTATGCCCAGGATACAATATCCCACTTCTGACAAGCTTTCAGGGGACCGTGGCCTGGTGGTTAGGGTTCTGGTCTTGTGACCGGAAGGTTGCCGGTGGATAGGGCTGCGCACCACTTTGGGTACATGTTCTCCCAGCTTAGTGTGTTCACTAGTGTCTTTGTTTCACTGCACAAATGAGTTAAATGCAGAGATCAAATTTCATTGTGTGCTATCACATTAGCAAAAATTTTAATCTAAACAGAAATATATATATGTGGAATAAAATACATCTTTTTTCATTTTTTGCATTGAAAATCTGTCAATATATAATGAAAATTAACTGTATTTGTAGTACATAATATCCTAGTGCATTTACATAACTTAATATTGTAAAAAAATAAATAAATAAATAAATAAATAAATCAAATTTTCCTATATTTTATATATACAAAATGTTGGTACAGTTTGAATACAATTGTACTCAAAGTCAATGAAATATTCTAATAATTTGAGATTCTGGATTTTCAGGAGCTTTAAGTGATACTGATCATCAAATCAAAAAAGGCTTGAAATGTCACTTTACATGTAATGAAAATAAAATATGACAGTTTACTTATTTGAATAAAATTATAAACAACAATAAACCTTTTCACAATATTCACATTTCTGTAACTAACAGACTTGCCAAAATAAAGCTGTTTAAAAGGGGGACATTTTCCAAGTTATTGGCAAATGGGGTCCACTGGCAGGAAAGCTTATTCAGGGAGTTCCAGGCAAACATACATTTTTGGGGGAAAACAAACTTTAATTTATTTTTCCAAAAACATTTGGGACTAGTGTTGAAACATTTGGGACTTGAGTTCCAAAAGCTTTGCTCTGACGATGCCTCAGGGCACAGCATTCTTACAAGTGGTGCAACCCAGGCAGGGTTCTGTACTCACCTCTGGCTTGGGTTGCCAGGTATTATAACACACACCCCACAGAGGGACTATGAAGTAGCCAATTGATTTGTATCAAAATTAAATCAGGACTTTAAAAGAATAAATGGGTTAGAAAGGGTTAAGAATAGGAAGAGTCCATGAAAAGCAAGAGTGTTGACAGGCATGAACTAACAATGAAATTCCAATAAAATATTCTTTAATATAACTCTTATGTATACAAATCACAGTAATAATTTGTGACAGCATATTAATTTAGCTTGTATATACACTGTAGTGTGTGTGTGTGTGTGTGTGTGTGTGTGTGTGTGTGTGTGTGTGTGTGTGTGTGTGTGTGTGTGTGTGTTTGCTCCCTGTTTTTTGCTTTAATGCACATCTCCAAATTAACCCCCACACTGCTGGTATTCTCAACAATAGTTCATTAGTAGTTAGGACATGCTTGTGTGTGTCCAGGTCAGAGGTGAAAGCTCTTGAGGTCAGTGTGTAAGGTGTCACCTAAGGGTCATGCTGAACCCTAAAGGTTGTGATGTCATGCCCAAAATGTTAACTGAAATTACTGGGCACGCAGAGATCATAGGTCATCTGGGAGTTGTGGGGAGTTCACACTCACCTTTCAGTGAACTGTGACCCTTAGTCTGTGTGTACACGCGTGTGTCCACTATGATGAGATTAAGACAAATGATTTGGAATTTTAGCTTTAAGACTGAAGATATTTATCTCACTTCTTCTGGCAAGGTTACACACATACATAAGCATCCATTTAAGCTGGCTAAAGAAAATATGAAAGTTTTTAGAAGAAAAAAGGCACCGGTATCATAAATAATTCCCTTTTCCATGACTTTATGCTTTGATTTTTCTCCTGCTTGCTTTAATATCCCATTTGGGTCTGTTTTTCTTTACTGACAGCCTTTCACAAAGACTGTGCTATGCTTTCAGAAAGTCTCTTGGGCACTAAACAGACAGTCAGGGAAGGAGGAATGCATTTTTTCTATGAGCCAGTTCATTTTAAAGGGGAAGCGTGGCTCAGCTACTTACCTTTAAACCTTTAATGATCAGATGGAAATGCCGTCACTTCTGATTAGGTTAAAAGTAGGATTCCATGGTGCTTACGAATGGTCAAGACATGAGCCAGTTGTTTTAATAATGAGCTTTAAATAAGAATATGGTTACTTTTAAATGGGAATATTTGGTTGAAAGGTTTTCAAGGACACAGAACCGGTTGCTTCCTTATTGGTCTTTAAATTGATTGATATAAATTGAGTAGTTCGTCAAAAAATCTGATGTTCCTTTGATCTCGAATGTGGTCATTTAGCTACTTTAGCCTTGCAGCACATCCCACTGCTAGAAGGTACGGACCACTACTTATGTCCATTAATAATACAGTTGAACCTCGGTTTTTGTCATTAATCTGTTCTAAACTGCCTGATGATAACTGAAACTAATGATAACGATAAGCAATATTTGCCCTAAGAAATAATGTAAATCCAATTAATCTGTTCCAGATACTTCAAAATATTAACAAAAATACATTTTATATAGAATAAATAAAGTTTTACATACAGAAAACAATGAGAAATAAATACAAAAGATTAATGAAATAGATAAATAAACATTTAACATCACTCTTACAGGTTTACGCTCTGTTTTAGAGCATGCCGGTGTGGTCCGGCTGACAGCCTTTGTTTTGTACACCCGTTCTCAGGGTTCTCGGCTGCTATTTGTTTTTGCAAACAATTTCGTTTTAGTGATGTGTTTTAGTTTGTTTTGAGCATTATCAACAACAAACAAAGCCAGAATGAATGACATACATGTGGGACAATGACGAAAGCGTGGGTGGATGCTTTGTTTTTGGGAAATTATCCTCACGTGGGCACCCCAACGAAAACTGGGATGAACGAACAATAACTTACAATAACGAAAAAAGTCGATGATAACCGAATTGTACGATAATCATAACATAAATAATAACAAAGGTTCCATTGTACTAATAGCATAGAAGTCTATGCCATCAAAAAGAAAAAAGATTTTGGGTTACAATGAGCAACATGACTTCATAGCCTTTTTAACTTAAGAAGGAAACATCTACCATCAAACTGTATTTCCCAGTCAATTACATTAGCATAAAGAGAAAGTAGAACTGTTCCTTTAATGGAACGATAGAATGATCAAGTGCATTTTTGCATCTGTGTATGTAAACATATGTATTAGCCTGTGAGTGCAGGTGGCTGTGTGTATTTGTGTTCTTGTCTGTTAGTGAGTCCTGCTGTGTGATGGATTGTGAAGGCTGGGGTAAAGGTGAGGTCACTGTGTTTATGTGGCAGTGTTTGGGGCTTTGAGACCCTCAGACTGAACTCCTGCTGCTAATAAGGCCTCAGACACATCAGTAACCTGTGGGAGGGCTTTCTGTTTCCTCTCTCATTTTCATCTCTACCTCTTTTTGTGTTCCAAATGTATAGTATGTATAGTACAAAATGTAGAGTACATTCAGCACTTCTAGTTGGGAAATTATCAACATTTTTCTGGAATGCATGGCATCACTGTCATATCAAAACCATGTTTTTTCTTTCTTTTCTACATCAGTATCTACCCTTTACATTATATGAACATTTCAGATTGGCACGCAGGTGTGGATTAATTCTTTGTAATTGGACACCTATGAAATAGATCCAGTAAAAAAAACTTTAATGACAATTTTATATCAACACTCTCAAACTGAATGATAACTGTGGCAGCAGTAGTAAACATCCATCGATTCACCACTATTCACCAATAGTGTAGTCTATTGTGATTTTGTAATAGACGTAATATATATAAACACACAGCAATGCCTCAGTGTGTGGCAGCCACTGTATAAGCTGGTTAACAGCCTGTTTTGCCTTCCGTCTCATCAATTAATTATGTATAACGAGACACCTCGGTGACATTTATCCATTATATAAGAAATGTGATTGATCAAATAATTCTGACATATATGATTACATATCAGTATTTCTATATTATCATTCATTGATACAGCCATAACATTAAAATCAGTTTGCGGATATGGCTAATATGCTGTTGGTCCTCCACATGCCACCAGTCTGCCCAGACTCAACAAGATACCCTGTCATGTCTGTCATCAAGACTTTAGCTCAAATCTTTTAAAATCCTGTAAAGTTGAGGTGGAATGTCATGGATCAGTCTTGAAGCATCACACCGATGCTCAGTTTGAGATCTGGGGAATTTGGCATCAGTATGTACCAACCACAGTTGGCCACAAGCTTTGCTACATAAAAGATGCTCCCAGTCATCAGGTCATAACTATTCGGCCTTTGTCAAAGTAGCTCAGGTTTGCATGCTTCTATACTTTTCACCAGCATCCATCAAAGTGTCTACGTCAATCAAGTGTTCTCATTTTATCTTGATGTATGACTTTCACATTCACCAATGTTAGAAGATAATAAATAGTATTTGTAATTATGCACTTTAAAACAGCACATCTTGAAATAAGCCATATATGCCAATGGGGTAAGCAAAAGTTGCTTAGCTAGAATTCTTATAACTAGCTAATGAATCTAACTCATATGTGTTTTTAAATTAAACTAAATTATCAAAAATGAAAGAAAATTGAAAATATAAGAAATATTGTTTTTTAAATGAATTACGAACTCTTGATTTAGAGTCATTAAATATATTTCTTAAATTGAAAAATTGTGGTCTTATTCTTTAAATAAGAAAAAAAAATCTTATTCTTATTCTGGAATTTCAACTAAACCATAGTCATATCCTGTAACTGGTAAATAAAGCTCAAGATGAGCTGAAATATCTTAATAAGAAAAGTTAGACATATGTTCTTAGAATGAGCTTAATTTTCTTGTGCAAAACTTGCTTATTAAGAATATTTTTTCTTTTTAGACAAAAATAAGAAAAAATGTCCATAAACAAGGGTTTTTTTACTTTCTAAAAAAATCATTTTTTGCAGTGTTCTCAAGATATTTTGTTCTCAAGATATTTCTCTATAGGTACAGAAAAAGTGGGGGAGGGGTGTAAATAAATGAATAAATGAATGCTCCCTAAAACATCTACAGCTAAAGTGCCCTTGAGCAAGGCACTAAACCTTCAACTACCCCCTGGGTTGCACAATTGGTCGCTGCAAACTGCTTCAGGTGTGTGTGTGTGTACTCACTGTGCATTTCCTAAATTGTATACTTCTTGCATACATATGAATGATTAGAGTAATACAACATATGTTGTTTTGTTGTTACCTTAGTGGATCAGTGCACTATAAAGCACAGTTGTGCTGAGTTTTAATATTAACATATTAACAAAAGGCACATTTTCCTGCACTGCCATATTGTGTTGAATTGAATGATTTACCATAAGATAACTCTTCCTGTCTGTCAAGTTCTCTAGTTATTTATATGTCTGTCTGTCCACCTGTCTGTCTTCACAGTCTTCCCATCCATTTATGTATTTTCACACATCTTGGCACTCTTTTCTCCTCTGATTTCTTTCCCTTCCTCTTTAGCATAATCACCTCAACCCTTCCCGTTAATTAGAGGTGCTAGTGCTGGCCGGGAGCTTGTAAGTGTCCAGCAGTCCCTGTGTTACAGCAGGAGGTGAGG
This sequence comes from Crenuchus spilurus, assembly GCA_036984385.1. Classification (NCBI taxonomy): domain Eukaryota; kingdom Metazoa; phylum Chordata; class Actinopteri; order Characiformes; family Crenuchidae; genus Crenuchus; species Crenuchus spilurus. The sequence goes on along the minus strand of BRDA01036958.1, from coordinate 18,555 downwards.
ACAGCTCAATCTGTCAAATAGAGCCAGACGAGGACCGTCTCCAGCAGCAGAAATGCTTATAGCTGACTTATGCCTCTCCTGTGGCGAAAAACTCGTCCACAGAGACGGCAGAAAAACAGATATATACCTCCTGAAGGAAGAATGATGAAGGAAAGAGATTTCCTAGAGGGATAGTCTAACCTCTTGCCCTCTGCGAGAACTCTGTTTAGGTGCTGATGCAGTTTTGAACGCGTATATCACCACCTGAGAGAGATGTCAAGGTCAAAGAAATAAGTAGGGGGTGAAGTAATGTACCGTCCAACGTGTGAAGTATGTTTGTATAGTTGCAATGTCATCTCGACAATCTTCATACAATTTTCATTCATCACTTCATCAGTACTTCTGATAGTAGTAGATATGTGTTGATAAAAGGTAAATAGAAACCAGTTGTTTATGAACCAATCACCTGCAGGAATGATCAAAGCATGTTGATCCAATGGCCAGAGAAATGACTTGTAATCCTCACCTTTCAGGTTTCAGTGGGTGGATGTTTTGATCAGATCCTCCGCCAGCTTTCATTCGAGCAGGATGAAAGACTTCCCATCCCACTCGTCCCGGGGGGGATGTGGTCTGCCTCCTCAAAGCCAGCCCCCTGCAGAGTGAGATTTGGGAGATTCCAAAAACTATAAAACCTTTTTGGTATGAAAAAAGGGTACAGCATTCAGAGTTAATGGAAATGTGACAGGCCTCAGAGAAGCGACTCGACAAAGTGTGTTCTCATCAAAGAGAACCCTCCTGTATTTATTGCTCCTCTTCATCTTTTATGTATTTCCCCCTCTTCACAAGGCCTACATGCTCTAGTCTGGCAGATTCAGATGATAATTAGGCATGTGGGTACTGAGGATACCGAGCACACTGTAAGGAAAGTTTGGAAAGATGTTTGTCTCATAATGACTATTTTTGTGGAAAGAGTTTTTTGTTTTGTTTTGTGCGCTACAGATACCAATGCAAGAGCTTGAAGAAGAAAACTAGATATCTCAGTACTTTCTTGGAAAGATTGGCAAACAAACTGCAAGTTCTTTTACCTTTTTGTCCACATCTGTTTACATGAAATTCTGTAAAAATTAAAGCACTTAAAGCAATATTCCAATTAAATTTGTTTATTGATTGCAAATTGATTATTGTGCTGCAAGAACAACAACTCGCTACAATATTACGTTTTTTGAGTAAAGGAAGCATGCCATATGTATTGTATATGGCTATTGACCACATACTGCAAATGGAGTAGAATGAAATTAGGTTGTAAAATACCATAATATTCCTAATTATTATTCAAAAAATATATTTTAGAAGGATGTTTAATGAACCACTATAAACTGATCAACAACAGGCATGAAACTAAGAACTGTTTGAAAGTAGATTTTATACACAATAAAATGTATAACTCACAGATATAAACACTCCAATCTACATAAAAAGTTAGTTTTCAGAATTTCTCTGTATTTTGATTATTTTGGCAACAGCAAATACTTATTCGGTGAAAAAAACTGCAGTTATCTAATTACAGAAATGTATACATGGCAAGATGTGATTGTCACGTGCGAATCACAGGGCATTATGGGTATTAATTAATTGTAGCTAAATCAAGTCATTCTTCTACAGCTGGGTACATGTACAATTTTCATTTCAACAGTTTCCTACATTTTTGCCTTTTTTTGTAAATACATTACTGTTCACAGTATGTTATTTTATAACATCCCAATTGTTCCAGTCTTGTATTGAAAATTGTTTAGTTTAATGTCTCATTGCACTCTGAAATGAAAGAATAGGAATTAAAAATTAGGCTGTGGGCTGGGACAAGGAAGTGTGGACACACATGTAGAGTAGGACTAAATAAATTATTAAATAAAAAACAATAAAATACTCTTAACTTGCACACACAAACCAAATATTACAGACAATGACACTGGAAACAACCTCTACATCAACAATCAAGAACACAGGACTAACAAAACAAGGGCGATCTACAAAGGTGTCAAAAGTATTCACATTCATTACTCAGGTAGAAATATAGATACTAGAGTTTAAAAAGACTTTATAGAACTTGAAGTATCAGCTTAAGCTTTTTACTCAGTAAAAGTACTAAAGTGGTGGTTTCAAAACTACTTAAAGTATAAAAGTAAAAATAATGTAATAAAACAAACAATTTTTTTCTAAAAGCCATAATGACTATAATGTTATATTAAAATGGTAATGTTGACATTTTTGGGATGTACTGGCTACCTGTTTCAGCTGCATATATGCCCCTTAAGTAGAAATTTTGATTATCTGTACTTTACTTCAGTAATTATTTTCGGACGACTTTTTACTTCTACTTACTTACATTTTCATGCAATTATTGGTACTTTCTACTCCTTACATTTTAAAAACAGCCTCGTTATTTCTACATATTTCATTTTGGTCAAAAAACATCCTATCCAGATAAATTGAGCCATCCAGAAAGAGTGAATGTGATTGTGGTTAGATGATAAGTATAAACATATATCATTCTGATACCTATTGGTAAGCGATCCATCACACCTGCATGTCATGTATCTCATCACTCTCCAGTAAGATCAGTACTACACATATATGGTCCACTAATATATTTAAATGACTAAAATGTTTTCATTTTTAAGTATAGAAACAAAGTATTTGTACTTTGTTACTTGACACTTCTGGCGATATAAAAGGAGGACAGTCACAGGATACAATAGGAAACAGAGGGAACCAATAATGAACATGACCACACTACCAGGAAACAATGACCAAATAAGGATACACATTAACAAGGAAGTGAGACAAGCAGGAAACAAAGACCATAAAAGGAAAGTGCATACATGAACATGACCACAAGGGGGGAAAGTGTGACATTAAATAAGAACTCATGGAATCAATTTATAAACCAAAATGTTTTCTAAACTTTGGACTCATCACAGTAGCACCTTTGGCAGATATAACAGCTGAACACACTTGTGTCATTCTTTCTACAATAGATATCAAATATTCTTCAGACAGTTCTTCACAAATCTGCTGCAGAAGTTCACATATGCTTTACTTTTCACTTCATCCCAAATCAGCTGGATGGGGTTTAAGTCTGCAGACTGTGCTGCCACTCCATGTTTTCAAGCTGCCCATCTTGTTCTTTTCATCACAAAAAAAGGTGAATTCAGCTGTTGTTGGAGCTTTGGCCCCAGTTGACTGGAGAGAGAATTATATAACTTGAAACAAACAATGTTTTCATACCACATTGCATTAAATTAATAAATAATCTATGATATATAGGGTCCACCCTGCAATTTGATCTTTAAGACATGAAAGGCTTGCTTGGTTAGGTTAAGGCACACATGTCCAACTCCAGTTCTGGAGGTCTGGATTCCTGCACAGTTTGATGATTACCCTGCTCTTACAGAACTATTAAACATGCTCATTACTTGCTGAGCTGAATCAAGCATGTTTGATCAGGAAGATCACCAAACTATGCAGGAATCCGGCCCTCCAGGACTGAGTTTGGATTTTGAATTAAGGTCTGGTGATAAAGTGTGCCTTGCTACATGATAAAGTTCCTCCTGGTTATACTGGAAAAGAGAATATTTCTCTAGTCTTCTGGCTTCTTTCTGCTGCTGCCATTGTGAGTTACATCATCAATAAAGAAGAGTGAGCCTGGTCTAGAAGCAAGCATGCACGCCCAAACCCCGAAACCTCCACCATACTCTGCTGATAAGTCTGTATGTTTTGGATTATGAAGAGATCATTTCCATCTCCACACTTTGGTTTTTCCATCATAATGGCAGACATTCGTTTCAGTCTCATCATTCCATAAAAGCTCCAGGATTCATCTCTTCTTTGTGAATTCCAATCTGACCTTCAGATCCCCCAACAGGCACAAAACCCAATCAGGGCTGCAAGAGCATAGACAACATTATCACAATGTGATCCTGCCTGCAGGGTTAGAGCTGATGAGTGGTTTGGCTTGTGGTATGGTGTCTATATTTCTGATTAGAGATTAGAGGAAACTGGACTGAATCACAGCATCTTTATTCGGATGATTTTTCACTGTCCTTTTATATCTTTTTTTCCACAGTTGCTTCCCTAGCTGCAGTTTTTCTCATTAATCACTAGCCATCTCTCTTCCATTACCTGCCTGTCCTCCAGGCATTTCTACATGTGCATTACTGACAAATATCCACTTATTTATCTCTTCCATTTCTCCATTCGGCTGCTTCTAATGTCTTTTTTATTCAAGCACAGGCAATGCTGCTTCCTCTTGTTTTGTCACAGACCGTTTTAAGTGTAATTGGAAGAAACAGGCCTGACTGGAAGGCATGTTTTTTGTTCGGCTTTAACATTCTGTCCACATGATGTGTGCTGGGGTCCAGTGTGTGGGATTGGATCTATCAGCAGCTAGTAGCATTACACCTCCACTAACACACATGAATGATGCATGTATTGATTACAGATACGCTGTCAGCTCTAAGGATTGTTTAATTAATGTGAAGGCCTCTGCTTCAAAGTGACCTTTGCACCCTCAGGTGTGCACCAACTGACTGAGATGGCTGAAATTAAAGACATCTGCCAAGAACTTTTAATAAGCATTTATGAATGTTTCATTCTATGCCAGCAGCAGTGCATAATCCCAGGAGACTGGATTATATCCACTGTACAGACCATCACCAAGACATACAGCACTTATCTAGAGTTAAAAGTCCTATTATAACACAGTCTACATACTAACTCTCTGTTATCTTAAATTATATCAAATAATAGCTTCATTTATACAGCATCACTATAATCAAACATCCCACTTCTGACATCAATGTTTGGGGGCAGCCAAGGCCTAGTGGTTAGGTATCTGGTCTTGTGACTGTAAGGTTGCCGTTCAATTCTTGAGCAGTGAGTGAAGTGCCCTTGAGCCAGGCATCTAACCCCCAACTGCTCCCTGGGCGCCATGGATAGGGCTGCCTACCACTTTGGGCCCACGTTCATAGCCTAGTGTGTTCACTAGTGTGTGTTTCACTGCACGAATGAGTAAATGCAGACATCAAATTCCGTTGTGTGTCTCTAAACTATAAAAGTTCTGTGAAAGTGGGATTGAAGAGTGATCTTAACAGGGACTAAAGAGTGGTCATTGTAGATAAACGTTTATATTAGCATAATCTTTCTTTCTCTCGCTCTCACACACACACATACACACTCTCTCTTACACACACACACACACACACACACACACACACACACATTGTTTATATGAACTGTAGGGGACATTACATAGACTTCCATTCACTTCCTGGAGACTTACTCAAACTATAAAACCTCAAAACATATTTTCACTTTCGTGATTTACATTGCAGGGACCAGCTTGTAGTCCCTGCAAGGAAGAAAATTCCCAGCAACATGGCATAAACCTGGTACATACACACACACATTATGCTAGTACTGCTTTAGTGAGGACATTCCATTCACTTGTGTAATACTGATTAAAACTAAACCTAAACCTAATCTTAACCTTAACAACCAATGGTCAATGCTTCTGCTGTTTTAATGTAAGTTTATAGTAATATAGTAATATAATAGTTTATAAAGTTTAGAATGAAATCAGCACATTACAGATCTGACACACATTCCTATCATATGAGCACTTTCAGTCCCCACCAGGGAGAAATACAAGGACACCCATGTCTGTGACAGTAACTCTCATAGCTGAAACAGTAAACAGTAAAGCTGTTTGGTTGAAATACACTGTTTTATTTCTTGGTCAGTTCTGGTCAGTGCTGGAGAGAGACAGTCTTCTCTGATAACAGTGGGATTTGTCAATGTTGTCTGCTGATGTTTATCGATTAGCCCAACCAGAGATTTCATCAGTCATGTTCTACACACACTTACAACAGCAAGAAAACAAATCAGCTCACACTGTTCACTTATTTAATGCTGCAGACAGCTCTCTAACTCTCCCAATCCCTGTCTCTGTCTTCATGTCTTTCTCTCATTGCATTCTTTCTCTCTGTGTATCTCTCTCTCTGTCTCTGTTCTGTCTGTTTCTGATTTACTTCTCAGAGTCAGAGCAGTGGAAGGTTCAGTATGGTATGAATTATGGTGGGGCATATCATCACAGAATGTATCATTTGATAATAAACGGTCCTTGAAGCTTCCATTTCATTCTGTGAACTCTACAGATTTATAACAGCATGCTTTACCATGACTTTTACCCATTATTTTAATCATCTGTAGTAAAGTTTCCTCTCAATTCTTTTATCAGAACATTATAAAAAGCGCTTGCAGTTCATTTATTTATGATAAAAGCATTTGTGATCTAAGTAGTCGTGATTCATCTCTGCTCTGTTTGGCTTTTGGATGGGCTTTGCTTCTCTCTCTCTCTGTCTCATTCTGTGCCACTTTTCTCTAAACAGAGGAAGACATTATGGCGTTATATGGGCTGTGAGTGCAGCTCTGAGACTGCAGCAGACAGACGTGCGGTTTGGTTTTTGGGGTCTGCAGTGAAGAGAGCGGGAAAGGGGGAAGAAATAGAGGAGGGAGAGATTAGAGTGAGAGGGGACAGAAAGAACCAGGAGGAAATAGAGCAGCACAGATGCACCATGTGTGTTCGGTGACTACACACTGCAGCTCACAGCTGGTGCAGCTGCACACAGCAAGAATCCGGCCCTGCAGCACTGTGTATGTGTGTCTTTGTGTATTATTGAGCTAATACACACACTACCTTGCTCCTATTTACTGTGTCTCTCTGCTTCTCCATTAGAATGTTTGAGTATCCAGTGAGCATGTCATCACTGTCCAAAATGAGAATTTCAGTTCAACTCAATGGGACCTTTTAATGCAAGTCATTGTAATATAGCAGGCCATTTTAACATTTAATCTGATTCACCACACTTACATTCCAGGTATCTGAAATTGATTTATGACTAGACGTATTAGTAAATTAAGATGTCTCTAATTATATTCTGACTAGTCGAAATTACGTCAGATTTACCATAGATTTGTATGGTGCCTTCAATTCAAGATATCTTCATTGAATTACTGACTATCTGAAACTCACATTTCAGATATCTACAATTAAATTATGACTAGTCAAAGTTAATTCAAGATATCTTGTTTTTTTATTTTGACTAGTCATAATTCTAATTAAAGATATCTTAAATGACACCATATTTCAAGATATCTTAAATGCATTTTTAGATAGGCGATAAATAGTTTTGACTAGTGAAAACTGAGTTCTAGATATCTTGAATGCAAATAATGACTAGGCAAAACTAAATTTAAGATATCTAGGATTGTAATTTTGACTAGTCAAAATTCCATTTAAGATATCTCCAAATGAATTAGAGATATCTTGAATTAGACAGCTTTTCTATTTATGATATCTTAAATTAACATTCTGACTAGTCAAAACGTCACTGATTTACGTAGCATTTTGGTGGAAAGTTTATAAATTATAATGCATTTTGGTCCACAGGTCAGGTCAGTAAAGCACAAATTCTCGTGTATTTAACACAATTTTAAGCGCTGCAGCTCGTGCTCGACATGAATTAAGAAATAAGGATGATTCATTCTCTATACTGTTGCATTTTCTAACAATTTTGTCCAGAACGGCCAGCGCCATTGTAGCCACCTGAGATTCCACACTACAGGCAATTGTTTGGACAGCTCAGTGCAGCACAGGGGGCTTACACACAGTTGTTTAATTCAGATATCTAAAAATGTCATTTTGACTACGGTAGTCATAATTACATTTGAGATATCTTGAATTGTAATTACAGATGTGTGACCCATCAAATGTCGAATCCGCTGACGTCATTTGAGATATCTTGAAAGGAATTTTGACTAGTCAAAATATAATTGAAGATATCTTGAATTATTGTTCTTACAAGCCAGAATGTAATTGGAAATATCTTAAATTACCATTCTGGATAGTCAAAATGTAGTTTTGTCTAGTCATAATTACGTTTGAGATATTAAATGTTGGGATTAAATGTTTAATGAGGATTAAATGTTAAAACGGCCATAATTGTAATCAAGTTTAAGTCTGCATAGTTTAACAAATATGATGATGTGCTGAAATGATGTAAAACAGTGGACAGTGCTCAGGTTTCAACTCCAACCCAAATCTAACACAACTTGATCTGCTAATCAAGATCTTCTGAAGGTCATAATTAGATTAGGAGGGGGTCATTATTTCTGATGCTAATGTGTAAAGGAAGGCAGATCTCCAGTGCTGCATGATTAGCAACCTTTGATGTAGACAAAGTCAAAAATTCACATTTTTAGATAATTAAATTTTTAGATTTTAGATCATTTTTAGATTTTTAGTTGCTAATAAATGTCATTCTAAGCCAACTTTGATTTTGACTATAACTGTGGAACACTTACTAATCTTTTTGAATACAAACGTAGAAATATCTGCTCAATTATTTAATGTTATTGTGAAAAAAGTCACCAAAAATACACCAAAGAAAAAGTGAGAGAAGCTATTGCAGAAATAATTGCCTGAGTGTATTAAGACACATTAAATGAAATGTTACTACTATAATGTTATTCATTTACCATTGAACACATTAACGTTCACTGGGTGTAGTGTGGAGGAGGGAGGTCCATTTCTCCATAATCTCTTGTAAATATGAACACTACAACATCTCTGAGTCTGACATGAAGCACATTCCTGTATGTGCTGGTGTGTTTTGTATGCAGCAGTGGTCGACTGGTGACCTGAGATCATGTGGGTGGAGGGTGTGGAGGCAGAACTGATTACCCTGCCCTTCCTCCATCAGCAGAATGAAAATGATCCGCCCTTCCAGTGCCGCATTCATTCCCACACTTCCTCTCTTTACCCAACATGGACAGCAGTGACCGCTGATTAAGCAGTCCCGCCTCTGCTCAGGTCAGACACAGAATGACCTCTTGACCTTTACCAAATTCACATAATTCTTTTATACATCTAAACATACATTTTTTATAAAGTTAAGAGACATGATAACTGTACAGTCTCATGCCTGGTAAAAATGACTTTTTAAGTGAATATAGTTCTACAATTATAAACTTTTAGTTTCATTTGGCCCTGTGATCAGAGCCTACCACAGTACAGATATTATCTCTGACTTTACATCTACAAGGTGGACCAACTAGGTATAGTGTCTAACAGAGTGAACAGCAACAAAAACTATCAAACGGCCACAACATCAGTGTCATTGCATTGCTGAGAATGATTCACCACCCAAGTAATACCTCAAAACATGGTGAAGAACATGGTGAAAGGATTTTAACGATGTATAGAGAGAAACAGATGGACTACAGTCTGTAATTGGAGAACTACAAAGTGCACCTCTATAGTCAGTGGAACTGATACAGCAGACAATGGATGTAGATACAAGGAGGTGGTTTTAATGAAGTGGCTAGTTGTTGTTCATGTTCATAGATGACAGTATATCATACATGACAGTCTGACACCACATAAGAATGTCTATTAGTGTATATGATAAGGGAAAAAATTGTGAGAATTAAATTTTTCTTTGAACTATCAGTACAAACTTGAGCTGCTCGACTTTCTGGGAGCAGGAGTGGACACACCAGGGCTTAATGGGAACTCTATGGGAGATGCCAAGTGAAGGTCAGAACTCACCAGAGGCTGTAGTGAGTTTGTGTTGTGACAGTGCTGTTAATTATGTGGCTTATGAAAGTCTTTGTTGTGAGGGACAGCTGCGATGCTTAAACCATGTTCTCTCATTCCTTTGGTGCAGCATTCGTAGCCATAAGCTCATGCACTTGAGCCACTGTTGTGTTATGGGCTATTAATAGGGTTTGACCATTTACCAATAACCTTTGGCCTTTACAATTTATTCTATGTTAATCCATAATAAACACTGATATTTATAAGTGATTTGTTTCATGTTATAACTCACAGGTGGTTAGACTGGTGGTTAGGAATTTGGTTTTGGGACCGGAAGGTTGCTGGTTCGATCCCCAGGCACGTCATGACTGAAGTGCCATTAAGCAGGGCACCTAACCCCAAGTGCGCTCCAGTCGCTGTGAATAGGGCTGCAAACCGCTTCGGGCACATGTTCTCACAGCTTAGTGTGTTCACTAGTGTGCGTGGTTAAATGCGGAGGTCAAGTTCCACTGTGTGCAATCACACTGGCAAAAAAAAGTTGAATCAAATTTTTGCCCAGGTGTCTGTTTACCTGGGTTCCCACGGGGTCTTAAAAAGTGTAAAATTCTAAACTTTAAATTTAAAGCCTTTAAAAGTCTTAAAAATGGCCAGATATCCATCCAAGGTCTTAAATTAAATTTATTGAAGCATAAAAGTATATTAAAAAATAATATAAAAGTATATAAAAGTCTTACATTTTTACTTTTAATTCCAGAGAAGCGTAGTCTAATCGGAAGTTAGTTTTGCTAGCTAACATCTACTAAATGCATCAGAGTAAATGTAGTTCTGTTCTCTGAAACTGAGATTGGTGATTAAAAAAAAGAACCCCGACATATGTAGGGTGAGGTTGTATTTAGACATGCTAGTGTTGTGTTGGTAAGGTTACATGTGTTGAGAATGTAACTATTTTGATTATTTGTTCTAATATTGAATGAAATTAATCCTTTTCTATAACGGAATTAATAAAAATAAAATGTTTTGAGAATATCTGGCATCATTAGAATGTTTCTGGCAAGTTGTCATGTTGGTCTTAAATTTCACTGAGAATGGTCTTAAACGGTCTTATATTTAACTCATTGAAACCTGCAGAACCCTGTTTACCCAGTTGTACACTCAAAATTAATGTATACATTAATTAAGTCTTTGGGGTTGCCACAATATCAAGAGGTGATTAATGATTTTCTCTGAGGAACTTTTCTTTGAGGAACCCAGACCTGAAAAATTGTGCGTTATGGGAGCCAGTGGTGAGGTTAGATGTTCCTGCAGAAGCTTCTAGACTATCACCAGTCCCTCCTCTTACCCATTTATATGGGAAGCTTTTTTGTGGCACCTTTTCTTGAGGTTCCTTGAGTACCCTATTTGGTATTTGAGGCACCTTTATATACTGTGAGATCTTGGTCCAACCTTGGGAATTGATCATGCCAACCTTGTCTGCCAACCAATCCAACAACTGACACATTTTGGGTTTGTGGCATCTCTGCGATGGGATGAGTTGTTTGGTCTTCTCTCTCATCTTGTGCGACTGGATAACAGATCTGATACACAGCTCTGCAGATTCTCATGAAGTGTTGGACACTGTTTGCTTAAGCATTCTATGAACCCCTTCTCTGTATCATAAAATATACATTCATGGGCATCTTCACAGCAGTATAAAGAAGCAAACTAAACTAGTTAAACTGTTATGTGAAGAGAGCTGTTAAATAATAAATATAAGAGCTAATCAACAGGAACCAACAAAACTGCTACTAATACTGGGAAGCCACAAGCTCGTCCACATCAACCACTGAATGTTCAGTGTGTGCCAGTGGTCTACCAAAGCCATATTTGTGGAATTTTGCTGTTAAATCGGCCTGCTTACAATGAGAATTTGAATATTGGAACCTAGGCTTCTCTTTCAAAGTGAAATCACAGTTAAGCTGAAATATGCATGTGGATATTTCTGGGTAAATATAGTGGCTTTTTCAGTGCTGAGAGCGTGGCTGTGGTTTCCTGTGCAGGCAGCTCTCAGTCTCCAGTGCAATATTTCAGTCTCCAAAGAGAGAAAGAGAGAGAAAGAGAAGGATCTTACTTGTAAACTGTGTCTGTCTGTATAAAGGACGAAGTCTCCATTCCTGTGGTGGCTGAAATCGTACACCCGACTGGAAGCAGAATCCCACTGTTTGGACTCCATTTGGTCAGTGTTACACGATACTGTTTGGAAGCGAAAGGCCTCAATTAGCTTCCATGTGAAAGCAGTGTTTAGAATTCATTTGACAAGTTAGGCGTAATTGTTCTTATCATCATCTTTCAGGAAAGAAAAAGGGAAGCGCTAATGATAGGCTGTTGTCTGTGTTCTTCTGTGAGTTCTTGTGTTTGTTTTCATATATTTGCAGGTCAGGATGTCCAGACTGTATTGAAGAAAACAAAGCTAACCTACAATATTAGAAACTGCCCATAGGTCCTAGACTATAATGCCCAGTCCTGATTGGAGCTGGACTGATAATATCTGCAATATTACCTAAGAGTGACTAACACTTTTAACAGTATCAGTGAAAATATTGGTGATATTGATAATACTGCAGAGAGAGAGAGAGAGAGAGAGAGAGAGTGAGAGAGAGAGAGAGAGAGAAAGAGAAAGAATAAGTATATAAAATTAAGTTCATACAATAAAATTAAGTATAATTATAAAAAATCACAATTGATTTCTGATTAGACAGACTTGGTGAATGGAGAGGTAGTGAAACTGACAAAAGCTTTCATCTTGTGTAGCCATTGTGCAAATCTTTTTTTCCTAGTTTATAATAAACAAAGAAAATCACTTCAGCTGCCTAAACAGCCTTCTACAGTAATGATACATATTTATCTCAAAAGCATTTTGCTCTATATTATTCTGTAGCAGCTGCAGCCATTAACCTGCAGTGTCTCCTTCACTTTTCTTTGTATTCTATAGTCACAAATGAGCCGCAATTTTAGTCTTTTTGCTAAAAGTTTTATAGCACTGAAGACAGAGAGAGAGAGAGACATGTAACAGCTTACACATGTTGTAGAGTTTTAGTTTAGTTCTGGTTGACTGCAGTGTTGGTGTTGTTGAGCTGTAGTTTAGTCCAGGTTGACTGTAGTGTTTGTGTTGTAGAGTTTTAGTTTAGTTCTGGTGGACTGCCGTGTTGGTGGTGCTGAGCTGTAGTTTAGTCCTGGTTGACTGTAGTGTTTGTGCTGTTGAGTTTTAGTTTAGTTCTGGTAGGCTGTGTTCGTGGTGTTGAGCTGTAGTTTAGTCCTGGTTCACTGTAGTGTTGGTGCTGTTGAGTTTTAGTTTAGTTCTGTTTGGCTGCGGTGTTGGTGTTGAGTTTTAGTTTAGTTCTGGTGGACTGCAGTGTTGGTGGTGCTGAGCTGTAGTTTAGTCCTGGTTGACTGTAGTGTTTGTGCTATTGAGTTTTCGTTTAGTTCTGGTAGGCTGCAGTGTTGGTGGTGTTGAGCTGTAGTTTAGTTCTGTTTGGCTGTGGTGTTGGTGGTGTTGAGCTGTAGTTTAGTTCTGGTTGACTGTAGTGTTGGTGCTGTTCAGGTCTAGTTTAGTTCTGGTTGACTGTAGTGTTGGTGTTGTTCAGGTGTAGTTTAGTTCTGGTTGACTATAGTGTTGGTGCTGTTCAGGTGTAGTTTAGTTCTGGTTGACTGTAGTTTTGGTGTTGTTCAGGTGTAGTTTAGTTCTGGTTGACTGTAGTGTTGGTGCTGTTCAGGTGTAGTTTAGTTCTGGTTGACTGTAGTGTTGGTGCTGTTCAGGTGTAGTTTAGTTCTGGTTGACTGTAGTGTTGGTGCTGTTGATCTGTAGTTTAGTTCTGGTTGACTGTAGTGTTGGTGTTGTTCAGGTGTAGTTTAGTTCTGGTTGACTGTAGTGTTGGTGCTGTTGATCTGTAGTTTAGTTCTGGTTGACTGTAGTGTTGGTGCTGTTCAGGTGTAGTTTAGTTCTGGTTGACTGTAGTGTTGTTGTTATTCAGGTGTAGTTTAGTTCTGGTTGACTGTAGTGTTGGTGCTGTTCAGGTGTAGTTTAGTTCTGGTTGACTGCAGTGTTGGTGCTGTTCAGGTGTAGTCTAGTTCTGGTTGACTGTAGTGTTGGTGCTGTTGATCTGTAGTTTAGTTCTGGTTGACTGTAGTGTTGGTGCTGTTGATCTGTAGTTTAGTTCTGGTTGACTGTAGTGTTGGTGCTGTTCAGGTGTAGTTTAGTTCTGGTTGACTGTAGTGTTGGTGCTGTTCAGGTGTAGTTTAGTTCTGGTTGACTGTAGTGTTGGTGGCGTTGAGCATTAACTTTGTCCTGGTTGACTGTGATGGTGCTGTTGTTGGTTCTGTGGTAAAGCACGTCTATTAAGGATGTCCGCATGTCTGGGTGTCTGAGAACGGTAGGAATGCAAAACAAGCCAAGCTTGGGAGGATTTCTGTCATTACTGTGCACACACACTCACCCAAATACACACATTTCATGTGGGATCTGTCACCCTGTAAAGACCTGTCACACATGTAAGCGTGCCTTGATCTCTTTCATTCGTCATGAAAGTGTGCAAACTAAACGTCTGCTTGCTGCAGAAAACCATTAATAATGTTTTAAGACCTTTCTACTGCTGGGGGACACCTCTGTAGCTGCCATACAACTATATCAGTGTGTAATTCTAGTATGAATGTACAATAGCTGCTTGTTGCTGGATACTTTTATAGTTTTGAAATAGCAGTTCAAAATGAATTGTGTAATGAGATCTGAACAGTATCGGCTAAATTAATGTTTAAATATCAAAATGTTAAACTGTATTGCTCTCGTTTTTAATGTTTCATGGAAACCACTTTCACTTATCAAAGCTGGGCATCTGTGTGCATCCAATCAGAGTACTGTTTGTAGGGCTGTTGCTTTGTATGTACCCACTTTCAAATGACAGTTTTTTTGTGTTATTTTTAGGACTTATTTTATTTTTTGTTTTCTATTTTTATTTTTTGAGAAATTTCTGTGGTACCTTTTAGATGTATTGCAATACACACACATATATATATATATATATATATATATATATATATATATATATATATATATATATATATATATATATATATATATATATGTATATACTTATTTATATTTATATTTATTTATTAATTAATTTTTTATTCATCAAGGACATCAGTTATTTAAGGCGTATATTCATTTACAGTAAATTTGACATTTGTAGTGTGAATTTGTAGTTACAAGGATGCAGCACTTACTATTTATAATAAATGAACATTTTAATATTCAAGTTTAATATTAGAACAATAAAAACGTGTTATAAAAACACTGAAAACAATGTTTGATTGGCTTAACTCAGCATATGGTCGACATTTCTAGCAATCAAATAAGATGGAGCTGGGACATATGGGACACATTTTAATGTTTGCATCAGATATGTGCAAAAAATTAGCAAAAATGCTTTTAATGGCATAGAAATGTTCAGGTGCCAGTTCTGATAATCAGAAAAATGGTTATTTGAGCGAATCTGTGTAGTTTATGATAGCAATGAAAATCAAATAAATTCTTGTTCTAAATTCTTGATTATCTTGACTGTGAATATTATCATTACACCGCTATTCAAAGCAGATAAAAAGTAGTTTTAGAGAAGAAAACAGGCTAGTCAAAACAAGGTATGTCATATTGATTTGATAGTCCCTAACACAAAGTAGTTAAGTCTGTGTGTCCATGTCAATATACAGTAAGTATCTTATATCAAATTATATCACAAAATATCTCATTTTTTAACTTTATCCACTCTCCCTGTCTTTCTTTAACCCCTGCATAGCTGTTTGTATTTGTTTTAGTTTACTTACGGTGTCATTTTACACCAAGACAGTCAGTGCACATACCTGCCGTAGTATTGTCTCCAAGTAGCTGAGTGCTGAAGTGGGTCAATTAACTCCACTTAGCTGAACAAGCTGAGGTGGGTCTGGAGACAGCTCCAGAGTGGAGAGAGAAGACCTGAGGAAAGGCCAGTGAAGAGAAGAAAAATAAGCAGACAACGTCAGTGAACAGAGCATCCAGTGATCCAAACCAGATGTGTGTAATCTACCAGCGTGCAGGGCTTGTCATCGTTACAGTCAATCGCCTGCGTCAAGGTGCTCCCCTGAGATAGCAGTAGCTTTATCAGCTGCAGAGAGAGTTACTGGACAGCTACAGGGGCATGCCCCTGCTTTGCCATATATTCCAAGCCTTATATAATAACTTAGGCATTTAACTGTATTTCACAGTTAATTTCAATTTCAAATCAATTTCCTTGGATTTTAACCTTCTGTGTATTGATTCTGGCAGTTTTGGCACAAGTAAGCAGAACCAGTTCTGGAGTTTAAATGCAGTAAATGGCACTGTGCACCTCCATCTACCCTTTGTGCTCAAATCTCTGCTTCCACACACCAGAATGCTTCTGTGCAAAGATCAAGAGCTTAGCACCTTTTGCAAAAAAACCACAGGAAGCTTTTATGAATAGCTTCCTGACCTCCACGACTAAACTGTAAACTAATGGATGCTCATAAGGTCCAGAACACTGTTCAATTGATTGCTATTACTCTTTTAGTTAAAATGCAATCAGTTGTGGTGGTTAAAGCTGATACCTGGAAATATTTATTAAGAAAACTGCACTGCATGTCAAAGATGTTTCAAACACTTTCCATAATGAGGATCGAGACAGTAGCACAGGAAGAACAGAGGGTTTGGTCTTAAATGTCAAGTGGTAGCAGAAAGTTTTAAATTGAACTTGTAATCACCCTGAAAAAAATAAAGGCAATCTGTAACTATGCAGCCATATTAGTAGTAAATCTCTGGAGTCCACACTCTTGCCAGTGGGACAAAATGAAATTCCACAAAAACAGTTATATAACTGCGAGACTGTATCCTATAAACAAAACTAAACATACCACAGAAACGTAAAGGATTTACTTTTCAAATATATACAGGTTGAATCTAAATAGAATTTTAGATTCTTTTGAGAAATTTTTCACTGCAAGTCAGAGCCTTTTCAAGCCTCCAGCCCATTCAAGCAAGCTGCCATACATATGATAACAAGATGATAATTCCACACATACCAGTGGATGATTAGCGGCCGAGAAATGTGTATAAATGCCCATTTGGTCTCTATAAACAACGAGCGCAAACCAGAACAAAGATCTCTCGCCTGAGTGTTCACACCTCATGAATATTCAATGTACAGGAACAAGTTGCACAGTAAAACAGAGTCTCACCTCACATTTGTTAAGCTTTAGAAATAAAACCACATACAATTTCTAAAAACTGTAATAACCGGTGTGTAGCCAACACCTATGTTTACAAAGTTCTGAGCTCAAAAGTGTTGAATAGAAATGTTTACAGATTGGTTTTTCACAATATATCATCACATCTGAAAATAGGTTTTTGGAATGTCTAAGTTTAGGTCAGATTTAATAATAAAAATAATAAACTCATTAAAAATACAATGAGAAACTGATTTTGCTGAGTTTGTGCTGAACAAAAGCTTGTGTAACATTTTGGAAAATGTTGGACAGCTGTATTTTGTAAAAAGCCAAGGCATGTCAGACTACATCAGAGTATCTAAAATACCCTTCAGACTACAGAGGGTTAACACACTCAAGCAGACTGACTCTCCAAGTGTCCCTGTTTACCTTACACCTGCTATAATAACTAAAGGAATTACTTTCTTTTTCCATTACTGTACTGAATTCATTAACCCATTCTAATACCAAGCCAACATGCTGCATTTAGCCTCTAGTCATATGTAACAGAGGTGGGGAGGTAAGCTGGAATTTGGTATTACCTCTACACAGCCATTTGTAATTCACACCAAATGCTACCTAGTCTGTATTTTAAAGGCCAACAAGAATGAATATGAAATACTCTTCATTAAGTTGGCCTCGGCTTTGTCTTGCAGCGAAGTCTTATTGCACTGCCGTCCCATTTAGTGTGAAATGGGTTTAAGGAAAGCCATTTTTTCTCACTCAATTTCACCCCCTCTTTCACGCGGCCTCTTTCTGGCCTGAATGAAACGTCCTTGTGGCCCGTCTAACCTTGAGCGCCTAATGGATGAGGTCAGTGGAAAGAGAGGTATAATGAAGAAGGGAATGAGAGAATAAAAGAGTGAGGGCTGTTAATCATACGCCCAATGAAACGTCCATGAGGGGGTGGAGAGGGAGGGGACTTTCAAGGCATTCTGGGTAGAGTGTGTGCACCCAGCTTTAAGCAGATACATATTTTAACATATATACACACATTTACACACATTTACACAAGCTGTACCTCATAGTGATTGTGTAGTATGTTGGTAATAGTGTTTTCTCCCAGTTTTGTTTTAGTATTTAATTTCACCAGGACATCAGGCTACCTAGCACTGCAGCTATGCAGTTGTGTCCCATATTGTACATATTATATGTTCATAATGTATTGGGTCTTTGAGATTAGCATTAGTATTGTATTGAGAAGTTATGAGGCCCTGCAGAGGAAACTGTAAGGTTAAATGTAATATTTTGCATACTTACATCATGAAACCTTCCTTTTAAACTGTGCAGATATAAATACATTATTGTATGTGACTGTTTCAGCGGAGAGACAGATAAAAGAAATGTCTTTTTTAATTTTTAAAGTATTGTAAGATTTTTGGTTCATTCTAGCAGGATCAGACTGATTGATGCCTTTTCTGATGCACTGCTGAGTTTTATTGTCTATCAAATGATGCTTAAACCAGCCCCAACTACTGCTTATTATACTGAGGATGAATAAAAAGAATATTACTAGAACTTTCTACTTGAACTCACTCTCTTTCTTGCTCTGTTTCTCTTTCTTTGCTTCTTTCTTTCCTGTCTCTCTCTCTCTCTCTCTCTCTCTCTCTCTCTCTCTCTCTCTCTCTCTCTCTCTC
>BRDA01036956.1:2356-16245 GCA_036984385.1 Crenuchus spilurus | reverse complement strand
ATGTTTTTATTTATTTTTATATGCTTATTTTTATTTTATCTACTATTCAGTTGATGATAAAATACTTTTTTGTGCTCAGAAATGTTCATTAAGAAGCACCTTTGAGAGATGCATTAACAGGTGATGGAGAAATGGCATGACCCTCTTGATGGGGGAAGTAAGCCATTAAGTAAGTTATGTAATTGTATGTTTGAGGTATATTTGATGTTTAATAGGTTTAGTTTATGTTGAAAT
Organism: Crenuchus spilurus; assembly: GCA_036984385.1. NCBI lineage: Eukaryota > Metazoa > Chordata > Actinopteri > Characiformes > Crenuchidae > Crenuchus > Crenuchus spilurus. Next base: position 16,011 of record BRDA01036956.1, on the reverse strand, counting down.
AAAACTCTTGTTTGTATACGACAGTCTATATTGATTTAAACGTGGAAACTGGGGTAGATCAGACAGTATTTGTATGACTTGACTTGTAACTTGCTTGACTTATAGCAGGGACTCGACTTGACTTGCTTGGTTCTCACCACAGTGACTTGGGACTTGCTTGAGACTTGAAGGCAATGACTTGAGACTTGCTTGTGACTTGCACATGAGGGACTTACTCCCACCTCTGGTATGAGGGATGCAGCAAATGTGCATCACTCTGTGATGTCCGTCTGTGATCAGGGCTTTAATTTCTTACAATTGTCTTTAAAATTCATTGTTTTAAAATACTTATTCTTACTAAAGATATAACACATGGATCTTTAATTAGCAGCTCATTCTGAGTAGAAAGAAGAGTTTCATATGACTCCTCCCTTTTATGTGGATCTTAAAAAGATCATGAAGATCTGAATGGAAGAACCAGACTGGCTGCTAAAGAGGTTACTCATAGAGAATCAATAAAATATGAGTTTAATGGTGTAGCTCTTGTATGATTGATGGGGATTTCTGACATTTATACAATGACTTGAACTCCTTTGGTCCCTTTCCTGGGTCCAGGCTTGGGTTGAGTTTGTGGATGCTGAGCCAGAACAGCTCCACATCCCACTGATTTGTTTGTTCCTGCAGGCCTACAGGCTGGGCCCATCCCGACACAGTTTCCTTTTCACATTTGGCTGTTTATTCAGGAACGGGTACAGCAGGTGCATTTTTAGCGCCCGTCTGCCAGATATATATCGGCACACACCTGAGGGGGCACAACAGGTTCAGCCAGCTTGGCTATTTTTCATCTCCGTAAGGGCCCCGAGACCCTTCGGCCTGCTGTGTGGTGCTGACGGCTTGGTACGGGCAGTCGGAGGAGCCCCACGTTATTCGCTGAGAAATGGCGTAGCTGCCAGAGGGGAGCGGAATTGGCACCTCCCAGAGACGACTGGACAGGTTACATGATGGAGTGGAGGAGAGATTCTCATTTAGAAGATGAATGCTGACAGGGAGCCTCCCGAGGGACCTGCTCCTTCTGTCCAATTTGAAAACTAAAGGAAAGGCACTTGTGATTAACCACACACCTGGCCGGCTGAGTGACGGCCGGGAGAGCCGCTCGCCCTCGTTTTCTGCTCTCTCACCCTTTCCATCCCACAGTTCAATTACTGCTTCTCCCAAACTAAGCAGCTATTATATCTTAGTTGAATACAGTTCATTATGGAGCAGAAGAGGTCAGAAATCCAAGGCTGGACAATGTCATGGTGAGTCCGGCATCTACTACTTGCCTTCAGAGATTCTGTTTTGAGCTAGAAATGAAAGACTGTGTCTCAAATGTATCACGACTCATACCTTCAATTAGAAGAAGTTCTGATTTTCACTGCCAATCCTAATTTACTTTCTGTATTTCACACCCAGTGAAATTTCACTTCCACATTTAACCATCCGTGCAGTGAAAGACACACACTAGTGAACACACTAGGCTGTGAGAACATGTGCCTGAAGTGTTGGGCAGCCCTATCCATGGTGCCCGGGGAGCAGTTGGGGGTTAGATGCATTGCTCATGACCTGCCTGGGAATCAAACCAGTGAAGACCAGATCCCTAACCACCAGGCCACAGCTGCCCCTGTACTTTTATCAACATTTTGTATTTATTTCATGTAGTTGATGCCCAGAACTTCACACCTTGGGACGGGAGAGGCAGGCATGCATGTGAAATTTGCCGGTTGGAGGGGTTGGTGGCTGAAAAGTTTTGTTCAGAGGGGCGGAAGGGTGTGTGGGTGTGAAGTGGTTGTTGGTCAATTGGTTCTCAGTTGGATATAAGACCCAGGGCTTTTAAGAAAAGACCCAGGGCTATGCCCTCATAGACCAGCCCTAGTACTGCCCCGTTTTCTGTATAAAACACATAAGTTGGGCCCAAAGAGGCGGTGGCCATATCATACGCAACAGAGGAGGCTTGTGCTTGATTTCACCCTCCTAGAGTCAAGGACATTGCAAAAGTGGTGGGGAGAGTCCTAATGGATCTGATGGGTTAATTGGCTTAATGGGTTAATGGGTTAATTACCACATTTCTTACTTTGGAGACACCCTGAATGTTTCTGAATTGAGCAAGACACCTAACCATCAACTGCTCCCCAGGCTCTGTGGATAGGGCTGCCCACTGCTTCAGGCACATGTTCTCAGACTAATGTGTTCACTGCAGGGATGGGTTAAATGCAGAGGTCAAATTCTATTGTGTGCAGTCACATCGGCAAAAAAGAAATGAAATGAAATTAATTCTAAATTACCACCATAAAGTTTACACGACAGGTGGAAAATGTACTTTTATACTGTACATATTATTATTGCGGAATCTGTACTTTGCTGCATTATTAAAACCTGAACTCGTCTTTTATTTTTCATGAGAAAATATGTTCAGACATAGAAATGCTCTCATAGGCCATTCAGCTTTCCTTTCTTTTCAGTCCTTTCAATATTAAACCAAACCAAGTTGGTGCCAGTGAAACTAATGTTGTCACAGAGGTTAATTCTGCTTGCTCTTTGACAGCTCAGGAGACTTCATGGAGATTTGCTAAAAAACTTTAGGAGAACTGAGACAAAAAGGAGACATCAGATACTTCTGGTCAAGAGACACATTACTAATAGTCATTCACAGCATCAGAACAAACATTTTAAGGCTGGGTGAGAAATGACATGAGACATTTTGAGATTCATACCTTTGAGCAGTTATACGGCAAATCTAAGTATAGTGTGAGACTTTATTGATAAGAGCTCTATAGTGGTCTTGTCAGGGTCCTGACCATTGAAAAACAGAAAATGGGCTAACAGTGTATTAACAGATGGACTGCAGTCTGTAATTTTAAGTTGTCTGGAGTTGGGGCGCAAACATGACTTTAATAGAAGAGTCATCAGAAAAAAAACTTTCCTGCGTCTTCACCACAACATTCAGCTTTAGAAGTCTGTAAAGTAACATCTGTAATGAGCAAATAAGTTAATTAGTTAATTACCCATAAAGTGAATATGATTATGTCAAGTCTTTTTTTTAAAGATCAGTATGACTTCTCAAATTATAATGTTAATATAATATATTTATTATGTAAATTATATAAATATATGCAGCACCGGCGCTAGGCAATGCGGGCACCCAATGGGCATAACCACCTGTGGCCCCCCTGACAGCGAGTACTTCTAATCAATAGCCTTATGTCTGACTATTTATGAAGATTGTTTCTGGGGGGTGGGGAGGGTTTTTTACAAAAGAGACATGGTGGATGGGGTCCCCCGGCAATGTGTGGTGCCCCTGTAAAATCGTATGTGGAGCGCCGGCCCTGAATATATGAAACAAAATAATTAGATACATGATATTTTTCACAGTGTTTGCTTTTTTGAGGCACTAGTACATTTAAGGAAAAGAATACTTCTCCCATTCTTATGCATGATGGATAGTGTAAGTAAAGTCAGAGACAGTAGCTCATCTGTTTGAGTTGGTCCTCTAGTCCTTCATTGGTGAAGCTGTTGGTGCACAATATTCACTGCAGTGGTGACACTGAGGTGTTTAAAAACATCAGCAGCTCTCCACTCTAACAAACACTAACACACCACCACCACATCACTGTCACTGAGAATGATCCACCTGCTTGTCTCATCTCATCTGTGTGGTTTGATTACAAAGCATTGCTGGTTTACATTCAGGCAAGAAAATCTTGCATTTCCAGTGACGTCTAGTGGATGTTTATTAGCTAACATACCTTTACCGATTGGTAGAGATGGCACAATCACACTGTGTTCAGTTCAACACCTTCTTCAAGAAGATATAGTGACTTAAATATGCTCTACCAAATGGTTACGCAGGATGTTAAAGGGTTAAGGAGAAAAACAGTGGGTATGAATCCGATTTTTCACCCAGCGTCTGCTTTAAGTGGCAGATGTGTTGTGCGGCTTTAACTCTCCTGCCAGTGAGTAACGCTGTAGCTTTCCTCTGAAATTTTGTTCTCTGTCTCTGCCTCTCTCTTCTCACTCACTCGCTCTGATCTTCTCCTCTCATTAGAGACCCACACTTTCTCCTAGTCTCCTTTCCTCCTCTGAATAAAACTCCTCTCCTCTCCTCGGTCGATTCCCATCCAATTAAAAGCCCCTTTCCGTGCGTCCGTCATCTAATTAAAATGCCCCCGTTCACTTTCGCCGCGTCGATCCACTTAGCCGCACAAGAAAAAGCCTCACCTTCCCCGGTGCTCGCCTGGCGCGTTCGGAAACTTTCACCCTTTCATCGCTGGCTCTCTTCAGAACTTACTTCCTTCTTTCTTCTTCACCCTCCCCTCCCTTCCCTTCCCTTCCCTTTGCTCCTCTTCTCATGTCTGAGCTAAATTGGACAGAGACTTGTAGGTAATTGAAGATCATTGTCTCCTCGGGCTTTGGAGGCTTTCCGATTTCTCTCTGTGGCTTCCCTCTCCCTCACTGTCCAGACAATTTTCTGCCCATCCTGTTTGTTTGTGACCCCCCACCGCTCTTCATCTTGAGATGCTGTAGCCATTGGTGATATACGTGCAAGCGTACTTCAACTCTGAGTTTCCAGACTATTTGAAACATCTACAGTGTGTCTACTCTCACTTTACAATGCAACTCTGTTCCCCTGGAACCATCTGTTGCTGTATTTATCAACCCCTCTACTCCATCCATCAATGGAGAGGGACCACCAGTGGACCATCAAATACTAGATATTATCATGATTCCCATGACACAGCAGTGATACTGACATAGAAGTGGCATGCTAAAGTGTACTGCCTCTAGCTGGGGTTTACGTTTTTGCTTCTACAGTTCTTATTCTGTTACTGAGCCATTTCACTTCAAATCATCTATTATAAGTCTCAACCCCAGCCCTTCATTAAAAATGAGCCAATTAGCTCATTTGTGGAGTCAGGTGGGTTAGAACATGAAAAGTATACAAACCTAAGTACAACAAAACACAGAAAATGTGTTGCTCTTGGATGTCTCAGTATAGCTACTTTTGAATAATTAGGAGAAACAGCCAAAAGAAGACATGAGATGCTGTAAGTCTGGTCCAGCATCATCCCAGATAGCAAAATTATTCTGGCCCACATCTGGCCCTCATTCTTCATTTCATTTGGCCCACTTGCCGCATGGATTGACAGCAATTGGGCAGACCGCTCCCGGTTGCAAGATGTGGGCAACATATACACCAGATTAGGGCCACATATCAGCTAAATGTAGGTAACACTGCCATCTGTTTTAGAACATGTGGGCCAAATAGATGTTTAATATGTGGGCCACTTATGACTCATATGTAGGTAATACTGCCATATCTCTGCCAGAAATTTACCACATCTCTTATGGTACATGTGGCCCAAATGTGCATTTTCAATATCAGGGCCGCATTTGTCTCACATGCAGTTTGCCATGCTGAAAGTGGGCCAGTAGAGCCATTTCTCAGCCAGAAGTGGCCCACATCCATATGCTATCTGAGAAGACCCTTCGTCTTGAGTTTGCTGTCTGTGAGACATTTTTGAGATCTTGACTAAAACTCAAGGAGATGTTTGAGATTAATGGTGTCAGTTTCTTAGGTACCCTAAAAAACCACAAAATTAAGACCCCACATAATGCGGATTAACTCATATCAGTTGTGCATATGAAGGTTTGGGATATATTAGACTTGTGTTGAATGCTGGAGAAAAATTTACTAGTGTGAAGATCAGTCTAAACTGTTATGGCCAGATGATGAGACCTGCAAGGCTTTTTAGGTGCTGCAGTGGGGAGTATCTACCAACAGTTTCTTCAGATCTCAGCCTGGTCATCCTTTGGGATGTGCTTTGGGAACAGCAAGTCCAATCAGCTCCACCTCACAGCTTGAAGCACTTATAGGATCTTCTAACATCTAATATCACAGGACAGCTTCAGAAGCCCATGCCTCAGAGCATCAGAGGTGTTTTGGTGTACTGGCATCATAGTAGTCATATGAGAAAATCTTAATATACTATATACTGTACTGTCAACAGTATTGGGATACCTACTTCCTCCGAAATCAAGGGTATTAAAAACTATTAGAGTAACCATCTCTACTTTCCAGATTCTCCAGAGAACACAGATTCACTGCTCCACATCTCAATACTGGAGGGCATTATACCCCTCTAGCCCATGCCTGGCATTAAGTATGGTGTCAACAGGTTTGTGTTTATCCTGTGTGTGTATTTGTCCGTCTGCGTCAGCAATGGGCGCAACTTCACCAGCTGAAGGGGTGTCCACAAACATTTGAACATGTTGTGCAGCGTTTTCTCTGATTTGATCATCTCATAGCTTGGTAAAAATCGGAGTTTCCATTTCTCACCCAGCGTGATGCGTCTTGCCCCACACGCCGTCTCATTTCATTTCTCCCCCACCAGCTGGGTTGTCCCGATGCCCCATGAGAAGCATCTCCAGCAGGTCTCCATCAGAGAGCCACCTTAGCCTGCACATATAAACAATACAAACACACTTCCTCCAAACTGCTCCAGCACCACTGCGAATAGAGCTTTTATTGTTTTTTTTTTTCTTTGCAGAGAAGCAAGGCCTTATTTTTGGTCCATGATACGAGCTTTTAGAGTCCCTGAAAATAAAGCGCATGCTTGGAATATCACACGCTGTCAGACTCCACTCTGTTTCTTCTTTTCTTTCCCCAAATGAAAGCAATCTCTTCTGCTTTGAAGAAAGGTGGGGGGAAAGGAAGGCTAGCTAACCTCCAAACTCGTTCTTTTCAAGCTTTCCTGAACGACTGCAAAGCCTATTCTCTTGAGGACAGGTTTGTCTTCATGATGGGTTTAAAGTGTGGAAATGAGTTCTCCCCCCTCCCCAATAACACTAATCATTTATCCTCAAAGTGCTCCATTGTCGGAGAGTATGAGAAAGTCAAATTCATTTTAAAATTATCTCTCTCCTTCTCGCTTTTTTTTCTCTGTTACAGCAGAACTGACATGTTTCACTTTTATAATGAGTTGTTCCTTCACACTTGACTAAACTTGTATTTCTTCTCCATTCGCGTGAAATGGAGGACCTTTTGGCTCACCATCTATTTCTCTCTCGTTCTCTCAGTCTCTCTTTCTCTCTGTGCTCCTGCTACGTGAGAATCTGACAGGCTCGGTCAGGTTCTGCCTGATGTAGACCTGAAAAAGAAAATGAATAAAGCAGCAATATCTGCAAGCAATTACTCCAGAGCCAGATGTTTGCTTTTCTGTAGAGCTCCATGATAAAATAATACCACTGACAGAAGAGATAATACGTAAGTACAGATATCCTTTAAGGCTTCCCCTTGTGAAGAAAGGTAGATGGGGCTTCTTCTCCTTCTCTGTGGCTTGTGAAGGAGTGTCTCCTCACTCTCTTAGTGTCTTGGGCTATTGGGCCTGTGGATGTATAGGTATTTTAGTCTCTTTTGTCTATTGGTCCATTGAGCTTGTGGATGTACAGGGTTTTTTGTCTTTTGTTTCAGTGTAGAAGTCTAATGGGTCTATAGGGTCATTGGGTCTATGACTCCAATGGTCCATTTAACATGTGGATCTACAGGTCTTTTGTGTTTTGTTTCAGGGTAGAAGTTTGATAGGTTTATAGGGTCATTGTGTCTATGAGTCTACTAGTCTATTGAACCTGTGGATGTACAAGTATTTTTATATATTGTGTCAATGTAGAATTCTGTTGAGTCTATAGGAACATTGGGTTTATATGTCTATTGGTCCATTGAGCCTGTGGATCTACAGGTCTTTAAGTCTCTTCTTTCAATGGCAGTTGAGTATACAGAATCATTGGTTCTATGATTCTGTTGATCCATTGAGCCTGTGGATGTATAGGTCTTTTTTGTCTCTTGTGTTAGTTTAGAAGTCTAATGGGTCCATAGGGTCATTGGGTCTATGAGTCTACTGATCCATTGAACCTGTGGATGTACAGGTATTTTTGTCTCTTGTTTCAGTGTCAATAGCAGTTGAGTATATAAGATCATTGGTTCTACGTAACGTTCTATTGGTCCATTGAGCCTGTGGATGTACAGGTCTTTTTTGTCTTTTGTCATAGTAAAATTCTGTTGCATCTATAGAGTCATTGGGTCTATAAGTATGTTGGTCCATTGAGCCTGTGGATCTACAGGTCTTTAAGTCTCTTCTTTCAATGGCAGTTGAGTATATAGGATCATTGGTTCTATGATTCTATTGGTCCATTGAGCTTGTGGATGTACAGGGTTTTTTGTCTTTTGTTTCAGTGTAGAAGTCTAATGGGTCTATAGGGTCATTGGGTCTATGAGTCTACTGGTCCATTGAACCTGTGGATGTACAGGTGTTTTTGTCTCGTTTCAGTGTCAATGGCAGTTGAGTATATAGGATCATTGGTTCTATGATTCTATTGCTCCATTGAGCTTGTGTATGTACAAGGTTTTTTGCTTTTGTTTCAGTGTAGAAGTCTAATGGGTTTATAGGGTCATTGGTTCTATGATTCTATTGGTCCATTGAGCCTGTGGGTGTACAGGTCTTTTTTGTCTTTTGTTTCAGTGTAGAAGTCTAATGGGTCTATAGGGTCATTGGGTATATGAGTCTACTGGTCCATTGAACCTGTGGATGTACAGGTATTTTTGTCTCTTGTTTCAGTGTCAATGGCAGTTGAGTATATAGGATCATTGGTTCTATGATTCTATTGGTCCATTGAGCTTGTGTATGTACAGGGTTTTTAGTTTTTTGTTTCAGTGTAGAAGTCTAAAGCGTTTATAGGGTCATTGGGTCTATGAGTCTACTGGTCCATTGAACCTGTGGATTTACAGGCCTTTTTGTCTCTTGTTTCAGTGTCAATGGCAGTAGAGTATATAGGATCATTGGTTCTGTGATTCTATTGGTCCATTGAGCCTGTGGGTGTACAGGTCTTTTTTGTCTTTTGTTTCAGTGTAGAAGTCTAATGGGTCTATAGGGTCATTGGATATATGAGTCTACTGGTCCATTGAACCTGTGGATGTACAGGTATTTTTGTCTCTTGTTTCAGTGTCAATGGCAGTTGAGTATATAGGATCATTGGTTCTATAATTCTATTGGTCCATTGAGCTTGTGTATGTACAGGGTTTTTTGCTTTTGTTTCAGTGTAGAAGTCTAATGGGTTTATAGGGTCATTGGTTCTATGATTCTATGGGTCCATTGAACTTGTGGATGTACAGGGTTTTTAGTTTTTTGTTTCAGTGTCAATGGCAGTAGAGTATATAGGATCATTGGTTCTATGATTCTATTGGTCCATTGAGCCTGTGGGTATACAGGTCTTTTTTGTCTTTTGTCAGAGTAGAATTATGTTAGGTCTATAGAGTCATTGGGTCTATATGTATGTTGGTCCATTGAGCCTGTGGATCTACAGGTCTTTTTGTCTCTTGTTTCAGTGTATAGGTCTGATGGATCTATAGGGTCATTGTGTCTATGATTCTAATGGTCCATTGAGCCTATGGATTTAGAGGTGTTTTTTTCTCTTTTGTCAGTTTAGAAGTCTGATGAGTCTATGGGGTAATTGGGTCTATGAGTCTGCTGGTCCATTGAGCCTGTGGATGTACAGGTCTTTTTGTTAGGTACATCTACACATTCAGCTACTTCCACCAAATTATGGCTTTTGGCATGCCCAGATGCAGTCACTCTTGTTGCCAATCATTAACATTTGCTTTGCAACCCATTTCCCACACATCGAACGAAACATTCACAGCATTGTATCACCTCTTCTCTATCTGTGAATTTATTAATCTATGTATTTTTCTGTCATTCTCTCACTCCCTCTTTCTCTTAGTGTTCCTGCTACCTGGGAATTTGACAGGCTTGGTCAGATTCTGCCAGACGTACACCTGGAAAAAAAAGAATAAAGCAGCAATATCTGCAGCCAATTACTCCAGAGCCAAATGTTTGCTTTTCCGCGGAGCTGCACGATAAAATAATACCGGTGACAGAAGAGATAATACGTAAGTACAGATATCCTTTAAGGCTTCCCCTTGTGAAGAAAGGTAGATGGGGCTTCTTCTCCTTTGCTGTGGCTTGTGAAGGAGTGTCTTCCCACTCTCTCTCTCTTTCTCTCTTCCTTTCCTGCAGCTTAATCTCCCTTCATGGTGAGCTACCTTTAATGGCCTGTTGTGGTTCAGGCTGTTTCGGTGCTGCTGAAGCATGCAGATATGGAGCGTTTACTCATACGGGTTTTGGAGTGGAGGGCCTAGGCGCTTGGATGCAAGTGACAAATCACTGAGAGTCTGCCCGATACGACCGTCCATGCAAAGCAGCGCCTCTGGCTGCCTTAAATGAGATTCATATCACATATGCCTCTGAGTCAGAGAGGAACTGGACTATTACCGAAGCTAGCCTCCGAGGTCTTTCTTGAAGTGGTGATCGCATAAAAAAGCACATCATGGGTTTAGTCCAAGGCTTTTCAGAAGTGATGAGTTTATCATCTCATGTGATGTATTGCATACGATGTGCTTTTTCTCCAATGGCCCACTTATTTTTAACATGTTGGTGATGAATAAAGAATGAAGTATCTTGGTCTGTCGGACTATTGCAAGGATGCTTAACTCTGGTCCTGGAGGGCTGGAAACCAAGACAGCTGGGTGATTGATATGCCCAAACACGGACATTACAACCTAGCAAGAAATAGGTTCAATCAGGTATGTTTGAGGAAGAATATTATGGAACTGTGAGTTTGAGCAACCATGATCTATTGAGTCTACTGAGTCTATTGGTCTGTTGTGTCTATAGGGTCTATAGGTCTTTGGGTTTCTTGTGTCACTCTACAGGTTTATTGTGCCTATGGGGTCTATTGGGTCTATAGGATCATTAGGTCATTAGGTCTACAAGTATTAGTTTATTGGTCCATTGAATCTGTGGATATATTTGTTTGTTGTGTTTATATGATCATTAGGCCTGTGAGTCTATTGGTCCATTGGGTCTGTGAATCTTTTCTTTATTTTGTGCATATTTATTGTGTTTATAGGGTCTATTGGGTCTATGGGTTCATATATTAATTGGGTATGTGAGTGTATGAGCCTATTTGTCTATTGGTTTTGTGGATGTATAGGTCTTTTTGTCTCTTGTGTCAGTCTATAGGTTTGTCATATCTATAGGCTATTTTGGGTCTATAGCTCAATTGAGTGTATGAGTCAATTGGACCATTGGGTCTGTGGATCTAGACGTCTTTTTTTCTGTTGTGTCAGTTTATAGATGTGTTGTGTCTACAAGGTGTGTGTATGTAAATGAGTATTTTGCCTGTGTATACAAATCTACTGTAATTATGAGCCTTTTTGGTCAGTTTAGACTACTATTAGGCCTATCAGTCTATAGCACTATTGGTTCTTGGATCTAGTTGATGGACATTTTCATTTGGTCTATGTGTCTGTTGGGTCAGTATTGAGTTTATTGAGTCTATGGACATACTATGTCTATCAGCATATTAAATGTATCAGTATGTGGGTCTGTGAATGTATATTACATATTTTGAATGATTCTGTGAGTCCATGTGGTCCAATGGTCTATCATTTTTTGAGTCTATTAGGTCCATGTGGTATATCGGTCTATAGGTCTATTGGTTTGATTGGCTCTATTGGCCTCATGGATCTAAAGGTCCATCATTCTTTTGGGACTCTTGAACCAGTCTAAGAGACTATTCATGCAGCAATCACTCAGAAAATGAACTTTTTTATACCCCCAGCCATCTGTTTCATAAGGGATTTTCAGCATAGAAATTCTGTTTCTTATGTAAGCTCTTGGCTTGCTGCTGAAAGAACTGAAGATCAAGCTTATAATGCATTGGCCTTGCTCAGAGTCCATGGGCTATGTGCATTAGAGGCTTGGCTGGACTCTCTCTTTATTCCGCGCCCTTTCACCCCCCCGTTCCCATCAACAGTCCATCATTAGATTCTGAGGACTGAGCTTTGCTGACCCCTCTCCTTGCGGCTTTATCGCCTTGTTGTTTAGAGCAGAGATAATTGTGGAAAAACCATGTGCAGTTCAAGCTCTTTGTATCTAATGGTGCACTCATTCTAGTCTCCACGAGGAGCAAAAGATCTATCCGTACCAGTCTTAAAACAACAGTTCAATAAAAAATCAAACTTACACTGTTTGCCAGTTAAATTAAGTGCTGATCAGTTGAGACTTGGTGCCTGAGATACTGAAGCTACAAGGCAAATTTAGCTGCTAATGAAAGCTTATATTCAGTTAATTAACAATTTGTAAGCTGTGTGATGCTGAAAGCATCAAGAAGCTTCCAATGTTTATAGCTGTCATGTCATGAAATGCGGTGAAAACTCAAAATTAAACAGCTTGTATCATAACCCTTAGGGGTCGCCAATCATGGAAGCATGATCAAACCATGTGGCTGGTTCAAGACATCACAGCACAAAAACAAAGTCACAGTGCTGTTAATTTGCGTTGACCATGCTGGCTTGAACCCCCATGCTTGTTTTTCTTTGATGTTGACAGAAACTGTAGAAGTAGAAACTGAGATAGCATAATATACATTTGTCTAGAAAAGTACCCCAAATAAAATGGCATTGTGCTCATCATTTCCTGTCCTATGAAGACAGAAAAATGTTTGAATCTGCTGAATCTGTTCTACTGGCTGAATACATTACGCTGTTGGGAGGTAATTCTGCCTCCAAGTGTACAAAAAAGAACCTCACTTCTTAGAACTTCAAGTCTTATGAAGTATCCTAAGGCCAAACACTATTTTTGATGTAAATAGTTGTGTATTATTTAATTGTTTGCTATTAAGTGTTATTTTTGCACTAATGCAGAGGACCTCACTCCGTGGGATTGTGTACAAAAACTGCTTTGAATAATTGCATAGCTAATAAAAGTAAAGGGAAAAAAAAAGATTATGACTACAGCTGCTTTAAAAGCTGCTTTAAAGTTTCCAGCGACATCTAGTGGTTTAGTGTCCATAATGCAACCAACTGAAAACTATTTCCACAGCCCCCCCCCCTTCCAAACATGAATTAGTCTCTACAGTGGCCATAAGGGGTCAAATCTTTGATACTCCCGAACGTGATATCTAATAGCAGCTTTAGAGCTAGTGATGTGTCAAGTGGTAAGATTAATATTAATTAGAAATTTAGTCGTCTTAAATTCTATTAGTGATTATTTTAATTAATTGTAAACAACAAAATGGCAACCGACTGTATTTTGTCCTCTTCTCTATTTGTATATGGAGTTATTCTTCTTTATGTGCCTCCTCTTCGTTCTTATTTCCAAAAAACCAAATAAACAATTCTACCGTCTTGTAAGAATACGAGCGGAGTCTAGTCACCGACAAATGGTTGTATGTCAAACATGTAGTTGGAAGTGACTGCATCTAATAATTCGGCGGAGGAGACCAAAGGGGTCTGACGACCAATGTCAGACGAACCTTCTCGACGGCCGGCCGCTCGACCTTCCGGCTCAACACAAACATGTCTTTTGTCGATTGCAAATGTTATCGTGATGACTTCACGTCTTTTATACAAAGTAGACGTAACATCGACTATTAAAATGTATAATGTAAAGGATTTAAAGATTAATTATAATTAGAATGGTGAACTGTGTAGTGATCGAGATTTCGACGATAATCTATAGTGCAAGCCCTCATAGTTTCTAAACTGGGGAATACCGGTGACATCTCTGATTAAGTACAAACCT
>BRDA01036933.1:0-19111 GCA_036984385.1 Crenuchus spilurus | reverse complement strand
TTTGCACAGAAGAGTCTGTCATATCAATAGGAGCTCATCGTCTCCCAGGGTGGCGGCCAAGAGGGGGATTTTCCCCTGACGAGAAATTTCGTTACGTCTGCGCTTCCAGTGCTAGATGCATTTTACCAGGAATACAGCGACGGGAAGCATGATGGTAACCTAATTTCCCCTACCCATGTTTTCCAGTTTTTAAAAGCTACTGCAATGTTGAAATTATCAACACGGGCCTAGAGCGCCCTCTTGCGGTTTAGTCGCATTACCATAGGCGACTTGCCGTTTTGCATATTCCCAGGGGTCTTTGGGGGTGGTTTGGGAGGGTTAGTGTAACTGTTCTGTGGGTTCATGTAGGGGTAAAAGCTTTAAGTGTTCTGTGTTGTATGAATAAATGTGTGCATGTGCGAGTACTTGTGTAGTTTAGGATAGTCACCGTTGGTGTGGGGGGTAGATCAGATGCATACCTGTGTGAGTGAGTGCTTTAATGTTAGTCTGATTCTCTCTGCTGTGTTGTATTGTTGGAGATTGACCAATAAAAACACGCGTCTTTGCCAGCTGTCTGGGTCGCCACAGTATTAATAATTTCACACATAAATCGCTCCAGAGTATAAGTCGTACCCCTGGCCAAACTATGAAAAATACCGCGACTTATAGTCTGGAAAATACGGTATATTCCAGCCATAGTTTTCCAGAAAACACTAACACAAGAACAGCTCAGAAAACAAGGAACTAGCAGCAGTGACCCAAAGGCCTCTTTCTAAGGCTACTCAGACAGGCTACTCGGAAACAAACAAAATCATATACCTGCCACCTTCAATGTAAGGGCTTGGCGTTATGTTACAGGGGACCTCAGATAAGCAGGATAAACAGACGGAAGGTGAGTGCAGGTAAAAACCAAATCTTTAATAAACAGAACACTAAAACAAAAACACAGGACTAGGCTGGAACAGGGAACTTGGCATCAACAAGGTTAAACATTAATACTGGACTAGAGCAATACATAAATACAGAACTAGGCACTAAGACAGAATCACAATATAGAAATCTACACAGAACACAAAACAGATTACCAAAATAACAGGGGAGGGGCTACAGGCAATGAGAGGAAGAGGGGAACAAGAACTCAAAACAAACTAAGACATGGAGTAACATTCAAAACACTAGGTTAAACTCAAAACAAGGCTAACAAGACAATATACCAGGAAAACAGGGACAACTAGAAAAGTGTAAATCTACCAACCAAAACCAAACGAAGAACTAGAAGAAGATGAGTGCAAAAGGAAGGATAAACCAGAATAATTCTAAACTCTAAAACACTAAGAAGACCAAGGACATAGACAAGAGCAAACACAAGAACAATCAAACCTGAATGGGGAATAACAAGACTATGAGTGATGAGAACGAAAATAGAAAACAGGGAAACGAAAACAACGCCAAGCCAAGACTAAACAGAGAGTGCTGCTTATAAAGTGGAACACTGATTACGTAATGAAACAAAGGTGGGAAAACAAGGAAGTGACGTAAGATGGTGAGGTGCATCTTGGGAACTGTAGTGCGGGAGTGATAAGGTGAATGACGACATGAATGGGACTAATCAGGAAGTGAACTACAGGAGTGAGATGTGAAACCAGATGCAGACAGGAGGAAAGAACAAGAGAGAAACAGACACAGGCATAAATCAGGACATACACAGGCATAAATCAGGACATAAACGTAACACTCAGAATAAGTCATGAAGCTTTGTTATACTACACTGCTGTTATCAAGTGTACCAATTTGCCACCAATTCAACCAAGACTTTCCTCAGGAATAGAATGAGAAAGCAATGAGACATCACTCTCCAGACACTTGAAGATTTCTGCTTTGCTTTAGAAAAGTGCTCAACAGCTTTTGATTGGTGTCCTTATTTTTGTATCCTTTTGTACTCCTGTAGTGCTTGTGCCTGGACCTGGATCACATTCTCACCTCCTTTAGTGTGTGCAGAAAAAGGACAGTGGCTGACATCTATAAAATCCAGTGGGAGATCACATATAGAGGGTGACACTCTTGTGAGCTACACCTGACACAAAACAAAGCACACTAGTGTGGTCGATATAAACCACAGGGTTCTCACCAGAGACCCCATGTTTTGAATATTTTCCACATTTTCTCACCTGATGTGAAACAAATATTTAGTCAGAATGGTAATGAAGGTATACAACAACAGCACGAAAGCTTACATTGTGGATAAATAAGACATTAGTAACAATATTAGGATTTTTCTCTTTCTGAGGCACTGACGAATTGTTGGGAGGAGAAGAAAATACAACTGAAGACACTAAAACCTCATGTTGTGTTTACTGACCTGGGGTCTGAACACACATCTGGTCTATAATAATAATAAACCATAACTTGTATTGAGATATTTTTTTATTTCTAAATTAAAAATGGTGAACATTTTGCAGCCTTGGTCAGAGTGGATTAGTTTATCAGGGGCGTGTCTAATGAATAATTTTAAATGTCTCTTTAGTTATGAAATTCCTGCATTAAAATGACTACAGCAGTGAGTTTCTGGGGGTTGTATTTGTTTTATTTAATATTTAATGTATTATTATTTAAACACTTATTATTTATTTATTCCCCTTATTATCATTAAGACTTGTGTCTATTGTATTACAATATCAGTCTGAATATAAACTATTATTTACAGCTGTATTAGTTTAACAGTATCAAACATCAGATCTTTAAGGCACTTACAGTGATACAGTGATGTCTAGCTGTAGTTTCTTTTTCCTCCATATAAAGAGTCTGGACACCAAGTAGACTCAGTCCATCCAGACCCAGTCCATTCAGACCCAGTCCATCCAGTTTGTTATTGATGAAGTTTTTTGGTGGAGCTGTGCACTAGGAGACTTGTAGCAATGCTTAGTGGTGGTTAAAATGGAGCTAAACAGACTACACTCACTCCTATTAGTAGTTTGTTACAAAAGGTTCTGGCACTCTGAGTTCATTCTAACATGAATGTCTACATAATTTCACTGCTAGTTACATTGGTTACTGTTGGTTTACAGATAAGTAAGTACAGTTAACTATAGTTCAAGACTGAAGACTGCCCTTAATAGGTAAAGTAGACAGTACAAGAGTCTCCAGATACTGATTAGGGTCAACATTTCCAACTGCTCATGAGGACTTTGAAAATAAATAGTTACCTACTTAGCCAGAAGGAAGGTGTCCTCCCTTTTGGCACAGCTGAACTACATGATTCCTGAATAAAGATTGACCCACTCCAAGGTTTATGGTGGTGGCCAGTGAGTAGACATCAAACAGTGTCCAGAGGATGTCCAAATCAATTTGCAATTTTAGGTAACTGCAGTACATATCTATAAACAGGCCTGCTGAGCAGAGAAGGTAGAAGAGTCCTTGTAAAAGTCCGGTAATGGTTACTCTGACCTGGTTCTGAAGAAGCTGAGAGTGAAAGCGAGTACCACTCTTGGTCATCTTTAAAATGTGCTGGTAAAGGTATTGTCCTGTGACACTGGTTGCTGTCAACATCATGCATAAGCCAAGCAAAATCAGCACCATTGATAAAGAACTCAACATGTCCAGAAACTGACTGACCTGGAATGCAATTTTGGGAAAGACGTATGAGCCATTCACCATGGTGCCGTTGACTTCAGGTGAGTTTAGAGCAGAGATGACACCATACTCTTTCATGAATTCCAGTACAAAGTACACTAGGTAATATGTGTTGGTGGTGATGATGAGAAAGTACACAATGGCTTTGATGTTCTTTTTAAGCCAGATCAAAGGTGCCTTCCTGACTGGGACAATTTGACTGGAGTAGAAGATGTTCAACCACAGGCTGGTTGGAATACTAATGCGTATCGCGTAGAACATGAATGTGGTCATGGCATTCTTAAGGTCTGCACTCACGCTTGTGAGACTCAGGCTCATGTTGACAATCAGGCTGAGCTGGAATGCGCTGCTGGAGAAAATCATAAACACCAGAAGGGTCACCAGAGGCTCCCTGGAGTTCATCTCCCCACCTGTCGGGAACGTCAAGCAGAAAAGGTAAAACATATTCACCAGGAAACCAAACAAAGCACAAGGCAAGTTTACACCCATAAAAATGCTCAACTCCATCAGGAGAGCCAAATCAGTGGCTGGAGAATATCTCCTGGTTTCTGCTGGTGGGAGTTGGATGTACTCTCTTGCTGCTTGCAGGTGTTCATGGTGCAGGGTGTTAAATGGGCCATTAACAATTTACATCCTTTTAGAATATATGAATGCATTTTTGAAGAATTTTTTTGCATATTCCTCTACCATAGAGAGTAGTTTATGCGCAGTCATAATGATCTTCAAAAATGCTAAAGAAATATCTAAACAGTGATGAAATCATTATTGACAATAATATTTAAACTTCCCATCCTGCTGAACAACAAGTTTAAACCTCAGAAGTCTTATTCACCTTCAGTAATAAAAGCATGTGTTAATTTGATATTAATGATTTCACGTGTAGTGCTGATTGAGACAAGCAGATCAATTCTAACATACAGACTTAAAATAAAAATACTTTTAATAGTGTTCATAAGTAGTTTTATAGTTAATTAGTTATCATTGTGCATATAGATAAAAATCCATGTCTGTCATCTTTTAGTATCAAAACAAACTGTCAGAAGTCAGAACATGAAGATACCCCATCCGTATTTTTGTTCAAGATCCGAGCGAAATTCCAAGATACGACTACATGCTGCTAGGTGGCGCGTTGGCACAAAGGTCCAGTATGGGCAGCACAACACTTGCATCTCATTCTTTCTCACGTGTTACCCACAGAATCAAGTCCAGTTGTCAGGATTCACACCTTCCAAGTGGCCCAGCCCTCATTCCCTCACTCCAGCCTCTCTCTCTCTCCCTCATGCAGCACTCCGGTCTCACACACGCTTGCCCCGCCTCCTCATTACATCATGCGCCACTCTCCTAATGAGTCTCCTAATGAGCCAAGACTTTTGGCCTTTTGTTAGGCGTTGCCAATACTTCTTGGAGGAAGAACAGTATAAATTTGATACGGACTACAAAGTAGTTGCTCTTATTTTGTATTGTTTGAAGGATCAGGCATGGGATTGGGCTACAGAATGGTGGTTTATTAATCCACAATCATTCAACTCTGCTGAAAACTTTTTAAGTCACTTCTGTATTGCCTTTGATCCTTATGTGGATGAATTCAATCCCCAAGAACCTATTTATGAAATGCTGCTTTGCCACCTTGGTTATTCTGATAGGTCTGATATCATTGACTTCCAAGAGTTTGATGGAAATACAAACTATTTTCAAGGCTTTTATGAACAGGTTTTGAGTTATTTTGAAATTCATTATGATGATTTCTCCTCCGAGGAGGAGAGAATTGATTTTGTATATGCTCATCTGGCCGGGGAGGCCTATAACTGGGCTTTAGAGGCTGAGGACTGGTGTCCCACATTTTTGATATCTTTCAATGACTTTTTGGAACTACTCAGACTTAATTTTTCTCCTGAGGATGATCTGGATTTAACCCACCAAAGGACTTCACCTTACCTGAGAGGTTTTACTCCCCACTCAGCCAGACGCTCCACTCCTTTCTCAAAGGCAAGTGAGAAGTTTTCTTCTGCAAAATTTGATACTGTCACCTCAGTTTTGTCTGTTCCCTCTCCAGTACCTAAGATAAGATAACTTTACACTCTGACCCGACGTTCAAGCCCATACCAGCTCCTCACACCAACTTGAGACATCTAGATCCCCTCACTTCAGACAGCAGAGTGTCTTCCATTTGAACCATGTCCTCAACCTGTCCCTGCACCCTTCGTGGTGAGAACTATGGTACCTAAACAAAGACCTGTATCGAGTCTGGACAGCAGGACAACGTTCTCCGAAATCAAAGAATCTGAGACGACTTCCATTCAGGCTGAAGACACCGTTCTAGAGGGAAGTACTTTATTACTTTCTATCAATAATTATGCCAAAACCACAACTCTTTCCGTTACACCATCTGTCCCAGTGCCCGCTGCTGTCCCAGTGCCCGCTGCTGTCCCAGCCGATGACTGCGCCCTAGAGGAAAGTACATTAGTACTTAGTACATTAGCAAATAGTCATACCAAACCTGCAGCCTTCTTTTCCATACCCGAGTGTCCAGAGACTTTGCCAGAGGAGATTCCTGGATCCAGTGGAAATCATATCTTAAAGGCAAGAGAGTTACTCACTTTTCAGGATACTCTGTATACTGCCTCACCTGAGTTTATTTATCCCCCTCAGTTTTACTTCGCCCCATCAGGAGGTCCCCAGCCCCATCAGGAGGTCGCCGCCGACGTAACCCAGTCATATCAAATGGCCACCATCGAAGCACCTCAATCTCTTCCAGAAGCCAACGTTGATACTCATATATATTCAACAGACACTACTTTGACTCTTCCCTCAAGTGTTGTGGACATCACGGTCTCTCTCAAGGAAGATCATGTTTTGTTTATGCTGGACATTTTTGTTTTCTTTAGGACTTCTTTTAGAAGTTATCACAGCCAGCTTTAATCAGAAGATCACTAATATCACTGTCATTCACACCAATACCCCTTCTGATGTCTCTAGCCACAACACTCAAAACTCCAGATTCACAAACAAATCCGTACATGAGGTATCTGATCCGTTGACTACTCCGACACACTCTCTCCTACCCTGAAAAGTCTCTTGGCCAAAACCTCATCATTAATTGGTCTCCTGAGGTAGTAGTTTCCCCTGTTAACTTCTCCTCCACTATACATTTCCCTATGAGTCCCGTATCTGCTCTGGTCATGCCCCTTACTGTAATCCCTACTCCCTATTCCCGTCCTTTCTGTTTTCCTAGAACAGCCATCCCTTCCACTGAACCAAATCACTCAATCTTAGCCCCTCCTATTAATCAGGTCCCAGGTTGGTTTTGGAATGTAGTCCCCTCTATCCCTGTCTCGGGTTCTGTCTCACGAGATCTGCTGTATCTTTTCTTTAAGTCTGTGCGTTTTCTTTTCTTTGTTTCTTGGATAACTGCTACCTGTCTCTGTCAATCTTTTAGGTGCTACTCACAAAATGGATATATATACCTTCCTCAGCTCATGTTTCATATGGTCTTTGTATCGGGTGTTTGGGACTTATAAAGACATTATGGGTCCTATGGTTCAGTGTTTATTGTCTTAGTTTTTCTGTGGTGTCTTATAGACCTGAGTTCTATACTGTTTCCTTTACCTTCGTTTTCTAGTTTCTCAACCCCTTCCTTTTGTATATGTCACCCTTATACTTGTTCATCTCAGATATTGCTTCCACACTTCGTTGGGTGCACGACCCGGGAGGTCTTGGTCATTTAGTGACGTGTTTTAGGTGTCCCAGGAGGTACACCATTGGAGGGGGCGTACTGTCAGAATTCACACCTTCCCAGTGGCCCAGCCCTCATTCCCTCACTCCAGCCTCTCTTTCTCTCTCTCTCCCTCATGCAGCACTCCGGTCTCACACACACTTGCCCCGCCTCCTCATTACATCATGCGCCACTCTCCTAATGAGTCTCACCTGATGCCTATCTACTCCTCAATCATACTCCCTTTAAGAAAAACCCTCAGTTCTTCACTCCTCGCTTGACATTGTTTATGCTGTGCATGCAATAGCACAGCTCCTTCAGTTTCCCAGGTCATCCTTCTTTTTTCCTCTTTCTTCAACTATCCTTAGTCCTTGGGGCCACCTCGGCTGTCCTTGGGGCCACCTCGGCTGTCTGTTCTTTGATTTTATTTGTTTATGCTTCTCTTTATTTTGTATAATTCTGGTCCATGTTGTGTTTGGTGAGCCTTTGGTGAGCCCCAGTTCCTTTTTCTTTATTAAATCTTTAATATCTTTTACCTGCGTGCATCTCGTGCTATGACTCGTAAGGTTACCCATGACGCCAGTCTCGTGTGCTGTACTCCTTCTTGCATACTTTTTGAAAAGAATCATAGTAAAAATGTTTTAAACTCTTAAACCTATTTATTTTAATAACATACGTACAGTAATTATGTTAAATACTGTTAATATTATTTAAAGGAAATGCCTGTGATCTGCGCCGGCCCTGAACATAGATATGGAGACTTGCTGCTGCTTCTGAGTGAAAATTGTGTTTTGTACTGAACAGCAAAGAACAAAACATGGCATCTCATTCTTCAGCCAGTTGCTGAATATCTTGGCAGCAGTCAGATGCTGAAGTGAAATGGGAGAAGAGAGATTTTACTGTGCAGCTGTTGCATGTGGCTGCAGCTGAGACCAATATCGGCCACTAGAGGTCGCCACCTCCCTGTTCCTACCTGACTAAGTACCCACACCTGAACGTGATGAGTGGCCATCAGCCTGTGCTATAAAGGAAGGCCATTCACGGTTCAGAGTGTGGGACATTCACCCTAACTTCCTCACCACTACTCACCTCATCTCTCCATCTCAACTCACCTCTTCAGACATGGTTACCCATCAGTCTACAGTAGCAGCAGTGTCTGCATGGTCTGCTCATCTCAGCTACATGGTCCTGGACAATCCTGCTGGTAGTAGTCCAGCCTCAGATCCCCTGACCTCCAGCTGTCAGACCTCAGCAGTTAGGCTGCAAACCCTCAGAAGTCAGTCCATCCTCAAGCCCTCGAGTCTTCAGATGTTAGGCTTCAAGCTCTCAAGCCTGCTGAAGTCTAGCCTGCTGTGTCCTGGTATCTCTTTGTCTTTGTGGTCTATGTTTGTTGGGTCCTCTGTGTCTAGTTTAGTTCTTGTTCATGTCTATAGGTGGTTCATGGTTGGTCAGTGTATGGTCCTCCAGCCTTCCTACACTCTCAGTCTTTGTGATCGTGACTGATAAGGAAGGTCAGCTACTGCTGGAGAGTATAGGATGGGCTTGGATGGTGTCTGGTCCACCATGTTCCACCTATACTGTGTTAGTGATTGGTACATCAGCTGCTGTTAAAGAGTGTAGGTTGGACTGGAATGGAACTTAGCCTCTAGTGTCTGTCTGGTGTTTGGTCTTTGTATTTAGTTTCAGTCTTTTGTCCGTTTCAGCCCTCCTGCACTCGCAGCCTTTGTGATAGCAGCTGATGGGTAACATCAGCTGCTGCTGGAGTGTAGGTTGGGCTGGAATGGTTCATAGCCTGTAGTTTGTCTTTGTGGTGTAGTTCTAGTCTTGTCCTTGTCTGCCTCTGATTTTTGTTTTCCGGTCAGTGCATCCCCACTTCCAGCTTTCATGATAGGAGCTGATCTTAGTGGTCAGCTGCTGTTGGAAGTGGGCGATGTAATGATTGGACATCTAGCCCATAGAGGTATGTCAGGTCAGTGTGTTTAAATCAGTCTTGGTAAAGTCCTTCTGTTAGGTACTTGTTAGTCCCAGTCTCTGTGTCCTGTCTTTGGGTTTTGTCTTGTTTTGTGACATTTTCAAATAAACATCTCATATGGACTGTTTCCAGTGTCTCCTGGCCCTTCACTTGTAATAGAAGCAAACACTACGCATCTACACAGTACAGCGCACATCAAATTCCCCGCAAATTTAAAATGCTAGAGCAAGAATTCCAAAAAAATTATTTAACACTAATATTTATTGAAATCTGAAATTGAAATATTGTTATGCATTGGTAAAGTGGGAATTTTTCACTGGAATGGATTAAAGGTTTAGGGGATATTTCACTGGAACGGATTAAATCTATTTCAGTTATTTTAAATGGGAGAAATTAGTTTGACATATGAGTTGACTGACTTATGAGCTCCATTAGAGAACAAATTAAACTCGTATGTCAAGGTACCACTGTATCAGCAAAATTGAATGTCATGAAGAAAGTTCATTTTTGTTCAAAGTTTAATTCAAAAAGGTCATAAATACACATAAAGTGACACATTTCAAGCCTTATTTGTTTTAATGTTGATCAGTATGACATCAGGCAATGGTTCTTGAGAACAGAAAACTCAAAGCTAGTGTTTTTATAGGACCGTGCAGCTTTAATCAACACATCCAATCTCATCACATTAATAAGCTAATGCTCTTGGAGAAGTAATTAGCCTAAAGGTTCAGATACTTTTTTCTACCCTGCACTGTGAATGTTTACATGTGTTGACTAAAAGCATGAAAACATTTTTTTTTGTGCAGTATTAGTTTAAGCAGACTGTTTGTTATTGTGACTTACATGAAGATCAGATCACATTTAATGATGAATTTATGCAGAAATCCAGGTTCACATACTTTTTCTTGCAATTGTATGCCTTGCCTGGATCACCTTTACAAGGCCAATTACACTATTAGGTTTGCAGATTTTGTAGTATGAGTTTGAAACATCATCCTAATGCACACGTGATAAAGAGGAGCTCAGTAAGGGCCCAAGTGGCTCAGCAGGCTAAGATGCTGACACGCTGACCACGCTGAATCCCGGTCATGCCGTTTGCTGCCATCAAAAAAAATTGGAAAAAATTGGCAGTGCTCTCTCTGGCTGTATCACACGAAGCGGAGGAGGCTTGTGTTTGTCTTCATCCTCCTAGTGTCAGGGACAGTGCAAAGCGATGGAGAGAGTCTTATCAGAGGGGATGGGCTAATTGGCTACTACTACATTGGGAACGGGATAAAAATGTAGAAATAAAATTGTTTTTAAAAAAAGAGCTTAGTGTGATATGTGTCGACACACGAACAGACTGGTGAAAAGACTCAATACACCCCAGTGTCAATTTTGACAGGTGATTTTGATTTAGTTTTAGTCTTGGTGTTCTGACTAAAATGTATATTAGTTTTAGTCCAATTTTAGTCATGTAGTTATTGTTAGTTTTAGTCTAGTTTTTGTTGATGAAAACTGAAAACATTTTAGTTTGGTTTTAGTCAATTAAATGTTTAAAATATTTAATCTAATTTTAGTAGTATTTTTAGTTGTACTATTTTAAATTAGAGCTATTTTAGATTGCTTACTGTTATTTTAATAAAATAATAGTCTTTAATTTTTGTTATTAGTTGGGTTTCTCCGGTGTGCTGGCCTTTTCTCAGTTCTTTTACTCGTTCCTGTTGGCTAACATTAACTTACACTTAATGTGGACTACCACGGCTTACGTGCCTTTCCTCTTCGTTTCGTTATATGACTGTATTTAAAATGAAATGGAGGCTGTATGTGTGTGTTACAGCTCCAGTTAGATGTGTTTGTGATCTATTTAACCTAAACACCTAAAATAATGATAATGGATTACACATTTCCCCTTTAGACACTGAAAAATTCAAAAATGAAACATGAAACATATCAGATACACATATTCATCACCGTTTGCGAACTAGCTACATTAGCTACGTTAGCTTACCTTTTTGTAAAGCTCGTGGTGGTGAGAACTGAGGACCTCTTGAGGTTTGTAGTCTTTTTCACTAGTGATGGGCTCTTCTCATTAAGAAGAGCCGGCTCTTTCGGCTCCCAAGTGGCTCCTTAGATTTGATTGCTTAAATCAATTTATTATTTTATTTCTTTTTTTTATTTATTTATTTATTATTATTATTATTATTATTATTATTATTATTATTATTATTATTGTAAATTGATTTTTTATTATATTATTAAATTGTGTAAAACATATTTATTTCGGAATATTTATTATGTATAAACTATGTTACATACAAAAATGTGAGCATTAAGTAAAATGTGTATTAAATTATTATATTATTTTTTAGTTAAATGTTATTATTATTATTATTATTATTATTATTATTATCTCTACCCGGAAACAAAAAACATAAAGTATCAAATAAAAACATATTTATTTCGGAATATTTATTATGTATAAACTATGTTACATACAAAAATGTGAGCATTAAGTAAAATGTGTATTAAATTATTATATTATTTTTTAGTTAAATGTTATTATTATTATTATTATTATTATTATTATTATTGTAAATTGATTTTTTATTATATTATTAAATTATGTGTAAAATGAATTACGAGTGTAAAAACATACATTGTATCAAATATGTATTATTTATAAGGCTTTATTTATACAAAAATAAACTATGAAATACAAAAAACAAAGGCCCATCTCAAGTAAACAAACAGGTCCAATCTCTAAATGTGTATATTATTTGTAAATTTGCAACTACACGATATGAAATTGTCACGTTGCAATATACACATTCTGCCTTTGAACAGTATCACGTTAAAATGCATCCAAACTATACATCGTTTCCTGTCACTGAGTTTCCTCACCTGTCCAGCGTGTAGTCTGTCTAAAGTTCTCTCGCGGGAGACTCTCCCTCCTGTTCTGTGCTAACTGTACGTCACTACGTGTGTCTGTAACCACACCCCTCCCCGCTCCGCTCCGCTCAGTGTAGAGTACACACACAGCTGCCACAAATCTTGACCAATCACGTGCGGCAAAAAAAATAAAAAAAAGAAAGAATCGGCTCACTCTCAGGAGCCGGCTCCCATCGTTCACTTCAAAGAGCCGGAATTCCCATGAGAAAAAAAAGAAAAAGTTGATGCAGGTTGCAGCCAAATGTGCCAAATTAACTGATATTTTAATTGGTGGAGGGTCCAAGGGCAATGACGAGGCACCAAGCAGCAAGACTACAGCAGGTTAGCAAGGACTCCTGTCAGCAATGTTACTCTATAGGTGCACAAATAATCTGTGGCTGAACACAAAAAGACACATTTCTTTATTGCAAAAGAAAAAAAAATTAGGAGCAAGTCTGTGTTCAAAGTTAAAAATATAACGCTTTCTTTTTGTCAAGTGGCCTGTGAGAGGACTTTCTCTACACTCAAGTTTGTGAAAAACAGACTGAGGACCACACTGACACAGGGTCATATTGAGGCACTTATGCTAATGTTGACAGAGAAAGAGACCCTCATGACTTTAGACAATGATGCTGTCATAGACAGAGTCACAGAGACCAGTGTACTGCTCAAGGGTAAGTTATGACGGTTTCCTTCTGTTTGGGGGTGGGGGTCCTAGGTCTGTATAGCTTTGGAGGTTTTTGGTTCCCAAATATCTGCTTTCTTTTTATAAGCTGTTTGTTTGATCTTTTGTTGACTGATTTTTAGTTTTTGCTTTGTCATTACACACACACACAGTTGTTTTAATGCTGTTGATTTTTTTTTTAATACCGCATATAAAGCTGTCTTGTTTTAAAATTAAGATTTGTCCGTTGTACGATCGTATAAAAGGCCTCTCCAAACCAAGCTCCCAGGCTGAATTTCAACCCCAGCCCGCCCCTGGTTCTGTCCAAGCTGCGGCAGTGACGTCAGCACGTTTTGTTGTTAAACTTCACCAGTGTGACGGGAGCTTAACGTGCTTTGAGAAAGTCAGACGGCAGGTTTACTTTAAAAAGCTGATTACTGGACAAAAACATTCTTTTTGTCATTCTGTGACATTTTCGTTTCATTTTTATTCGTCGACGAAAAATCTAATACTTTTAGTTATAGTTTTCGTTTTAAAATATTAGTTTTTATTTAGTTCTCGTCTCGTTTTCGTCGTGAAAAAATGGTCGTCAACGAATATTTTTCATCATAATTATTGTTAACGAAATTAACACTGATACACACACAGCCTACTTCACTTCAAAGCCTGTCTGTCTCTATTAAACAACACTTGCCACATGTATCAGTAAACTCCTTATCCAAACCAGAAGCTCAGTGAAAGCTGCCTTCTAATATGACCTACTGTACTGTCAGCTTGTAATTATATTCACTGCTGATAAAGGTCACCTGTGACCCGTCTGGCCTGTTTCCATGGCAACAGACATTTAATGGCAGACTTTACTGGCTTATGGAGAACCTCTAAGACTGTACATCTTTTATAACAGAGTGAGTCTTTGCCCAGTCTCCAGTACATCATATATTATAAATTACAATATCATGAAAAAGTTATATTTTTGTTCATCATTTTATTCAAAAAGGTTCAACATACACTATCTGTCAAAAGCATTAGAACACCCCAATATTTCCAGTTTTGTATGTAAAATGAATTTTTGAGTTTAATTGACTCTGAAATGAAAGGAGAGGAGTTAAATAAGAATTCAGTGAATCAATTTATAGACAAAATGTGTCTAAACTTTGGACACAAAGCTGCACCTTTGTCAGATATAACAGCTGAATACACTTATGACATTCTTTCTACAATAGACATCAAACATTCTTCAGACAGTTCTTCACTAATCTGCTGCAGAATATCACATAAATGTTGGCACTTGTAGGTTTGCTTTCCTTTTCACTTCATCCCAAATCAGCTGGATTCCATGTTTTCAAGCTGACCATCTTGTTGTTGTTTCATAACAAAACAAATAGTTGTAAATTCACTGAACCAGAAACAACAAACATACCTACACCAAAAACAGACATATCAAGTTCAGAAAGAGCAGTCATCACCAAAACACACCAGGCTGAGGGGAGGTCAGTATGCTGGTGGTGGGTGACAGACCTGGGTGAGGGAAAACAGTGGTGTTGGCTACACACTGCTCATTACAGTTTTTAGTCATTGTATGTGGTTTTATTTCTAAAGCTTAACAAATGTGAGGTGACACTCTGTTTTACTGACTCACTTGTTCCTACATTGAACATTAATGAGATGTGAACACTCAAGGTGAGAGCTCTTTGTTTATAGAGACCAAATGGGCATTTTCACACATTCCACGGCTGCTAATCCACCACTGGTATGTGTGGAATTACCATGTTGTAATCATATGAATAGCAGATTGCATCAGAGGGCAGAAAAAAAAATGCCATGCTTTGACTCGCGCTGAAAAATGTGTCTCTGCTTATTTAAGTACCTCTCATAAAAATCTAAAACATACTTCAATTTAAGCTATATATATTTGAAATGTAGATCCTTTAACCTTTCCAGGGTATGTTTAATTTTGTTTCTAGGATAAAATGTCACTGAGTTATATATGGTTTTTTTTTGCTGAATTTTTACTATATTCCATTCCAGAGAGTTAAGCACTCTTGCATGGTAGTACAGCAACAGAGATGGAGTTGGAGTGGAGACACCAGAAGACAGGTGAGTTTGCTGTTATTGCTTCTTTTATGGCTTGGTTGTGTTTTGCATGACTGTGCTCACTATAGCTGTGGCTAAACTGTGGTTGTCCTGGTTTGTCTGGATCCATAACAATAGGTGGAGCATTCTGCCAAAAACAGAGGGTGGAGTAGGCGGATGCAAGTGTGATGGGTTTATTGAACAAAAACTCTCAACTGTGACAAACAACAAAGTAAACTCATTGTTGTGACAATACAATGACCTACAAACACCTAGACACTGGACAGAGAACATGTAAACCAAAAGTAATCACAAACAAGACCAGGCTCAGGCACTGACCAATGAGATACAGGCGTAAACACTGAGGAGGGGCATGCCAGAGGCAGGGGAAGGGTGTGGACGTAAACAAGAAAACATGGAGCATGTAAACAGAAAAGTATGATGGGAGGCTCACAACACTTATATTAGATTCATAAAATTTTTTTGTGACTTTTACATGAAAATCTATCTCTGGTCTGTCTGGTGGAGCTCATTCAGAGCTGAACAAGTCCTATAAACCACTGTCATACTTGTAGACCTGCCAGTGTTCACTAAACACGTACACATTTCAGTGAAAATAAATAAATAATAAATTTAAAAATAAATAATAAAAAAAAAAATAGATAAATAGTTTTCACTGAGCTGTTGACAGTAATTCATACATTTAAGGTGAATAATTTGCTTCACTGGGTAGTTTAACCTTGTTCTAATCTAGACTCAGATTCATTCTGCAGTTCATGGTGATTGTGGTCAACAAACCAGAAACCAGCTTAGCGCTGCTACTCTGCCCACTCTGACAGGCCGGATGGATGTAGGCCCGGTGCTCTATATGTTGGAGTTATGTAGCCGGGGATGACTCATCTCGCCTATCTGACAGACTCCCCCTCTGGCCTGCCCCCATAATTACAATTATTATGCAGTCACTTAAATGCTATGATTACACCTTCCAGCTATCAAATCCCTGCCCCTGTCTTTCTGTGTGTATACAGGCCGTTCTGGGAGACAGATGATTCTCAGCTGATGTTTTGAAGTTTTATGAGGAACTTTCTTTCTGTTTTCTGTGCAGAATAGTAGGATGATGAAAAATGCTTTATAAGAGCCCAATATACTCTTTATAATGACCCTATACACTCACAGGCCACTATATTAGGTACACCTGTTCAACCACTCCTTAACACAAATATCTAATCATCCAATCACATGCCAGCAACTCAGTGTTTATAGGCATGTAGACATGGTCAAGAGGACCTGCTTCAAGCCAAGCATCTTCAAGTGACTTTGAACATGACATGGTTGATAGTGCTAGATGTGCTGTTCTGAGTAGCTACTGATCTACTGAGATTTTCCTGCACAACCATCTCTAAATAACAGAGAATGGTCAGAGAATGAGAGAATATGCAGTGAGCAGCAGATCTCAGAAAACTCATGGTTTATGCTAGAGGTGAGAGGAAAATGGCCATACTGCTTGATAGACCGGCTGGAAACTTAGCTTTTGTTTACCTTTGTTTAATTAGTTCTTTTGTTATATAACTGTTTCAGATCCAGGGGTTCACTGGACATACAAATTGTATGTCCTGGGGCAGCACGGTGGCTTAATGGTTAGCACGTTCGCCTCTCAGTGCTGAGGTCTTGGGTTCGAGTCCACATCTGAACGGAGTTTCCATGTTCTCCCCGTGCCTGCGTGGGTTTCCTCTGGGGACTCTGGTTTCCTCCCACAGTCCAAAAACATGGAGTTCAGGTGAATTGGCTACTCTAAAAAATTACCCTGGTGTCTGTGTGTGTATGAATGTGTATGTCTGTGTATGAATGTGTGTATGTGTATTTGCCCAGATATGGTTGGCACTCTGTCCTGGGTGATCCTCTAGTGCTCGATGCAGTCCTCCAGGTGGACGGTCGCTTCCGGTTGAGAGTACGCTGTGCGCGACTGGCTGCCGCTTCTCAGCGGTGTGTGTGATTGAGTGTGTGTAAATGGAGTGTGTTAATTGTAAAGCGTCCTTGGGTTTGAGAAAGGCGCTATATAAGTGTAACGTTCATTCATTCATACAAATTTTTATTGTAAACTGAGACAATGAGGCTATCTTACCACTGCTCGCACGCTGTCACTCAAGTTTGGTGACTATGAAGTGGAGGGATGTTAGTGTCTCAGGGAGCTCCCATGTCTGGTTAACTTCTGGTTTTTCCTTTTAGGCCGGCTGTTCTAGATAGTTCTGCAGGAGTCATTAGCCACACTCTGAAGCTTCACAGTCTCTTTACTCTACAAACCCAAACAGAACTAATTCTATCTCTGTCTTTGTCTGAGTGAGTGATTACTGAAACTCCTGACTGCTGAGATCTCTGCATGATGTGGTTACTGTTTACCTTAAACCAGCTGCTCACTAAGCAACTACTACAACCTGCTCCAGATGCCCTACTGACCACACTGAAGTTTAGATGGACTCAATTATTATTATTATTATTATTATTAGTAGTAGTAGTAGTAGCAGTAGTAGTAGTAGTAGTAGTAGTAGTAGTAGTAGTATTACTATTATTATTACTACTATTATTAGTAGTAGTAGTAGTAGTAGTATTACTATTATTATTATTACTATTATTATTATTATTTTTATTATTATTAGTAGTAGTAGTAGTAGTACTATTATTATTATTACTATTATTATTATTATTAGTAGTAGTAGTACTATTTTTATTATTATTAGTAGTAGTAAATCAAATCAAATCAAATTTATTTATAAAGCGCTTTTTACAAATGATTTAACTGCAGCTGTCAGGAATCACCAATCTTTGTTCAGTCTTTTGTCTCCATCTTGCGGTCGTGTTGTGTTTTACACCTTTTATTCCCAGTCACTTCCCTATGCCCATATTTGGTCTTCCTGTCATGTTGTCAGTCCGTGTCTATGATCAGTCTCAGGTGTGTCTTGTTTAGTTCATCAGTCTGTGTCTTTATAAGCTCTGTGTTTGTCTCACCACGTTACGGTTCATTGATGTTATGTTGTAAGTACGCTATCTACATGTCTTATTGTGTCCCTAGATTTTTGCCTTACCTTTGTTTCATTTATAGCCTTATCTCAGTCTTTGTTTTGTTACTACACCTCGTTAATAAATATTCACTTTCCTTCTTTATCTGCGTGTGCATCCGTATCCTTAGTCTTTTGTAATCTATAGTACTTACCCAGTAGGCCTAACCCCATGTCTGACAAAATGAACCGTCCAAACGAGGATGCAGCAGAAGTTAGATTTTCCGAACTTCCAAAGGACTCTCAAGAGAAGCAGTCTATAGTGGCTGTCCTGAGAAAGAACTCTGAGCTACTACAACAAAGGCAGGACAAACTTGTAACCAGCGAAACCTTAGTTCACAAGGAGTTGGCCTGGATCAGAAGTTCAGTGAGTATTCTGGTGGAGATTCTACCCACACTGCCCCTGAATTACTTCTGGTCAGTAAAACTCTTATTGTACTCTGACTTGAGAGACCTTTACGAGGACCTCAGACCCCGGGACATTTTTGGGGGGGTTGTAGAAGGGGCGGTAATTCTGGATGGTGAAGGGGTGGGTAATGGAGTACTCAGGTCGGAATGGGGGGGCGTAGTACTCAGAAGGAGGAAGAAAGTTCCACACTTCGGATCTCAGTGGGTGCAGCAGCTCTAACCTGGAGTGGAAGGGAGTCGAAGGAGTACTCCCCTCAGGCTGAGGAGCTAGCCTGGAACCCTTGTACGGTGGAAACCTCTACCCAATCCCCAGCGGTTGTCTGGAAGAACAAATCCAGCCAGACATCCAGCAAAACCAGGACAGTGTCCAGTCAGACTGCCTCCGCCAAGCCAGCAGTACTGTCCAAGGTACCCACGTCCAGTGCCCAGGCGGTCATATCCCAGGTGACCACACTCACGTCCAGTGCCCAGGCGATCATATCCCAGGTGATCACGCCCACGCCCTTGTCTCCAGAGCTCACGCCCACGCCCTTGTCTCCAGAGCTCACGCCCACGCCCTTGTCTCCAGAGCTCACACCCACGTCCAGTCCGCAGGTGGCCGAGAGCGCCACGCCGAGTCCGCAGGTGGCCGAGAGCGCCACGCCGAGTCCGCAGGTGGCCGAGAGCGCCACGCCGAGCCCCCAGGTGGCCGAGAGCGCCACGCCGAGCCC